>JBCEWB010180167.1:0-10018 GCA_039654565.1 Peronia peronii
GGAAATGTGATGGAGATCTGGTTCAATTTTTTGAAAGGAAAACTTTGAGTGACTAAAAAAAAAAAGAAAAAGGTTTACTTGGGAACTTATTAAGACATAGTATGTTCCGCATGTACAATCGACTGGTTTAAGGAAAGTCCCAGAGATAAAAAACAAAACAAAACAAAAAACAGTTGATATCCTTACAATAGCTGACACATACAATTCTTAATGTAGTCAGCTGGATCTCCTCATATCAACAATTTGCTTGAAAACATTTGTAATATAACTTCCTGCTGTTACTTGAGTCTTTTTATAGTTTTATTTTATTTGAAAGAAAACATTAGATTCCACGGACGACAACACAATGCAGCCTGGCCCAATGAATCGATCAGCGTTAACTCCTTTTCTAATGGGTATCCTAGGTAACTGTTTACTAGTTTAGACATCAAGTGAAATTTTCTCTATATCAGACAGACAGCTCAGCCTTCTCCTCGAGGCAATAGCTTCTCTTTGAACAGTCTTTATACAGAGCGATATTTTCTACCCTGAATATAATATTGTCCTCTCCGTTATGAAACAATTGGGAATGCAATCTTTTCATCTTGCCAGGTCAACTACAGACTAATTAAAACCAGACAAAATTACTACTACTGCCATTAGTAAGGCCGAAATGTTCTCAAGATGTAGACATAAGGCGTGGGATAAAGTTCACATGTTAAGAATGGTCGTACAGGAGCAATTTATCGCGGCTTTCAACGCTCAGTATTAAAGTCAGATATTCAGATGTGCCCTGATCAGTATCAAAATTATAGTAAGTCAAATCTATCAGAGCTGCTTTGTACTGAAATTTAAAAAAGATATGGAAGAACTCAAGACTGGATAAAAATAATCATGAAGTGCAGCTGTTTTATAGAAACATGTTTTCTGCCTTTTCTAAGAAGGGTGAAAAGTGAAAAACAAAACAAAACGAAACAAAACAAAACAAAAATCTGAGTTATAGAACGCGCAAGAAAGATTTGTAGTGCCTGTGTATAAAACATGTACAGAAACTGGATTCTGCAATAATGCATGACCTTATGCATTTGATCATTTAGTCAATATGCATAACCATATTCAAGGGAAAAGCATGATTTATATTCGATAGTGAATATAGCACAAAAGCGTTTCGACTCTATCTTCAGTGCATCTTTGTTTATGAGCTGTAAGCTCGTTTACTCTGTCTGTCTGTCTGCCTCTCTGTCTGTCTGTCTGTCTGTCTGTCTCTTTCTCTTTCCTTTCTTGTCCATTTTCTTCTATATTATCTCTTTTATCCTGGTTCTGTGTGTGTGTGTGTGTGTGTGTGTGTTTCTCAATCTGTGTTTTCTTTATATGTTAGTAGGTATACTATGTTACACTATTATTCCTTGTCGTGTGTTCGTTCAGACATTGAAGTACGTTCTGCCTATACATCATCATGAGATCATTTGTGTATCTCAAAGACAGAAAGCGATAAATGTGCATTTACGTTGACAGTTTTCCAAGTAAATATCATGATCAATATTTCAAAGTATAGCGCGGGAAAAATAAATTGTAAATGACAGGAGATGTGACAAGATGAAAGAGGAAGAGAGAGAGAGAGAAAGAGAAAGAGAGAGAAGGACAAAAAAATGTCTTTTCTTAATACATCGATATCTTATTCAAAATGGACATAAAAGGGATCTGGATTTATGTAATGAGACAAAAGACAATATTAAAGTAACAGTGAAGCTCTCGTCATATCTGCTTAAGGGACGAGACGTTTATCTTTACTATAAAAACTGCAAAATCCGCAACACATTAAGAAAACTGAAGACTTGATTAAATCTTGCAGGAGTTATGCCTTTATACTGAGGGAACATTACATCGTATTTAACTCAGAGTGAATGGGCTTATCTTATCAAAGTGTTCTACGTAAAACACATGTAGCTGAAATCATTACATTTTATAACCTTTTTCATTCTCTGAAGGAAACTATCTCAAATATTCATATAACTTTTCACTAAATTCATTTAATGACAGGTCTAATATGTGAGCCACGAAGTGCCACATGCCCTTTGCCATAATGTCATATCAACCCGGTGAAATGACTAGAAGTCAAATGATGTTTTAATGAGAAAACTGGACTTGTACTGATCATGGGGTCACGGGAGTAAACTTTGACCATGAGTATCTTGGCAGAGATGAATCATAGCTAAAGAAATTACATTCATTTCCCCACAATAAATTAACACATGTACATGAAAAAACTAATTGACCCCGGACTAACTTCATCTAGTCAAAAGACATAATATTATGTACAATCATTTCTTCATAATTTTCCTTGGCTTTTATTATGGCATATTGCACCAAACAGTATTCCACTAGCTGCATTAGCAGATAGGACTAGAGAAACATGATGATAAAAGATAAGATCGACTGAGTTCCGATAAAATAAAGAAAATGTTTCAGAAATATAATATTGATGCTGCAAAGGGGAAGCTAAAGTTATATTCCTCAACAAGGGTTGAGAAACAAATTGCACTAGATACTTCGCTATTCTTCCGCAAAGCTCTATATCCTGAAAGGAGACTGAACATCTTGAGTGCGTGATATTCGGCTGAGATTAAAAAAAAAAAAAAACTAAATAAAACGAAAGCAATCCAGATTCCATGTAATGGAATGAGAGCATTTTTCAATTGCAGTTAGAAATCTTTCATTGAAGATGACAAACCTGTTTTAAAAAAGTGTGAGTGTGGATTAATGGTTCTTCTTCTTTGCTATTGTCTCACATTTATTTATTTTTTTTCTTTCAAAGTCTTCCATATAATATAATTAATTGTTCTATGCGAAATATCTCGTTAAGTAAACACTCTGCATTGGCGTTGAAGAGAGAGAATCACAATATTATAAGAGATATGCTGGAGAGATGATGAATATCATTAAAAATTCTCTCCTTCACAAAGTGTGAATATGATTAAGACTGGGCCGGAGAGACGAAGTCCCCCGGAGGTGGAAAGGGGGGGTGGGGGTGGGGTTAAGAGGCAAGGAGATGCATTTTCAGCCCACAGTTTGTTTGCAGTGTGTCTAAGAGTGCGCTCTAGTACGCCAAAGATATAGATCTATTTGTTGTGAGTCTTTAGAAAGCTTTCTGTTGCGGCTTTGTCTTGTCAATGAATTGCACTCTCCTCCATTTTCTGCTATTCAGAATCCAACTTTTAATTTCCCAGGAGTGTTCCCCACCATATGTATTAGCATTGGCTGATATACAGGCTGATTACAAGGAATGTGCCTATTCGGAATGCTACTCTAAGAAAAACTGCTGAGCCTATAATAGTCTAAAATATCAATATATGTCATGTACTCTTCTCGCACGCGTTGACCACAAACATCATCTTTGCTAAATCTGTCAAAAGAATAGGCACGAAACCCTTATTACTGAAGAAAATGAAATGGTGTAATGCTATTAATTTCACTCGCCTTGAGTTGCAGGGATAGCTGAGAGAGGCGGCGCAATAGTCAGATAGTGTTTTACAGTCTCCCCCATTTCCTGGCTCTAGTTTTGCCAGAACAACGATGTCTTTGGGACATTTAAGAGAGTACAGACACAGAACAAGTAATACTTGTCATCACTAGTACAAAATATGATTTAATTAACCCTCCATAGAATATTTTGAAAGACGGTGCATTGCAGGAGCTATACGAGTTGACTGAAATAGGATCATTACACTGCTTGCTGCACCGAATCTGTGCTGAAAATTCACACACATCGCTCTGAGAATAGCCCAAGGATGCTCATGATTCAACATCTCAGATTTAAAAAATAGGTTTGTAATGAGATTCATTAAAATGTTAGGCAAGGATTTTCTTCCAGGGATCTATTTCAATGCTTTACAGTTCTCCGCGGCTAGTTAGATGATGTACAAAGTTCTCAAATTTGAGAAAGAGAGGACAAAAATCTTTCATTAGAAACTGTAAAAAGAGTTGCTATGCTAATACTTTGGGTTTAGAAATTAGGAAAAGGCACTAGGAGCAATCTTGAACTGAGATCCAATCTTTTCAACGGATCATCATCTTGATCCAATGGAACTTTGCCCCTTTCTTTCCTTCCTCTTTCGCCCCCCCCCCCCTCCCGCCCCCTTAATTTCAGTGAAAAAAAAAACGGGAAACAACAACAACAACAAGGAGCAACAACGAAAACAATAGTTCAGAGGAGGCTGTTCTAGTCTGTGGAGTCAGTTGCAAAGAATCAAAAGTGAAAAAGGCATATTAGAAAGAAGTTCCAGACTACTAATTTCAGTAATTATATCACCAGTTTATAGCAAGCGTTGCTCACAGATTGAAAAATATTTAGAGATATTATTTTGAGTTCTATAATACACTTAAGAACAGAGGGATCTGTTAAACATTCGAGAATTGTAAACAATATTCATATAACAATGACATTTTTAAATCGACGTGTATGTCCCTGAAACTCCACACTTTGGTTCTGTCTATAATGGTTCTGTAATGAGGCCCTTAAAGTGCCAGGGCTCTGCCTAATGTCATTGCATGAGTAACACAGCTGTCCAGACTCATTGCTATTCTACCCACTCGCCCTGGCAAGGGAAAGATCGGTGCCTAATGCCAGCAGGGAACCAGGCGGTCAGGCGGCCAGGCGACAAAGGAGTCAGCTACACAATGTTAATACTTGCTGAGGCTGATGATCACTGGAACTTACCTCACACCGATATATAGGCAAACCTATGCCTGGAATATACGACATCATTATGCCTGCTCAAACCCCATTTTCTTTGGATTTCCACTGATTTAAACCTAAACTTCTTTGTCCATTTTTCTAATGGCAATCACTGATGCCTAAATGGAGATAATATCTCCTCCCTGTTTACATTTATCATTTTCACAGTCACACAGATTTGTTTTTCTCTGATGCATAACGTCAAAATGTTTCACCCGTCCTTCACTATTTCTTTCTCACTCCGTCACATGTATTTTATATATCACATCACATCATATCATATCATATCATATCATATCATATCATATCATATCATGTCATATCATATCCTGTCCTGTGCTATCCTATCCTATCCTATCCTATCCGATCCAATCCTACCCTATTCTATCCTATCCTATCCTATCCTATCATATTACATCATATCATATTATATCATATCATATTATATTATATATCATATCATATCTTTAATCGTCAAGCAATGGTCACCTGCATGATGTATGGTCATATCACACCTAAATTCCACAATATGTTGTTAGTAATGTTCACTGATGTGTAATGTTTCAACATTTCTCATCCCATGATTTATAATACTTTAGAGGTAATCACTGACATTACATATTCATTGTATCTCACCCAAATTCCTTTGTTTGTTTTTCTGATTCTCTGATCAATAATGCACCCCATCTATACTCCATTTAATTTCTTTTAATACGCTGTTCCACAATATTTATATTGTCAGTGCTTCTTATTTTACAATCACTTTTGCATGTCTTAGTCAGCATGATTCTCCATTACATTATCTTCTTTCATTTCAGAATTCATACCATGCAGTTTGTTGTATATCATTTTTTTTCTCCATCTAGTTGTGATGTTGAAATAAGATGTATCTGAACATTGAACATATCTCCTCTCACGACATGACAAAGTGTGTTGTTACTATAACGGCCCGTTTCAGTTTATTAATCTGGCATGCTGCATTGCACAGAAAGTTGTTTCTGCAATCTCAATATCGAAACAGAGTCTTCTAAATTCTTTAAACGGAATAATTATGAAGGCCTTCTATGAATACATTTCTATACCTTCATGGATGTCTTTGCATCTAAATATGATAAAGAGAATAAAGAGCATTTGGTTTGTTCATTATCCGTTTAACGCTGACGATAAACCACCTCTGTCTGCGCTTTTGCCTGTTTTAAGGATAAAAATGTTGATCTATTCATGCCAATGCTGCAATCGCATTTTTAGGAGTGAAGACAGTGGAATTGGCCGAAACGCGAGGGCAATCATTTTCGAAACCTGATAAGTTCATCCAAAGGCTCCTGGCCCAATGAATCATCAAAGGGGAAAATATAAAATCTTTTTAATTTCAGATAATAAAAAGCAAAGTATTATTTGTACAAACATCAACGCCCAAGAAACGAAGATAGCAATGACAGTCGCGGCATTAATATTCTTCTGTTCCTCCTTCAATTCATCAGAATTCATATCAGCTTCTCCTATCATTTGTTGAGATCATTACGATAAATCAAGAAAACTGCGAAAAACAAAAACAAACAAACAAAAATCTTGAAAATTGAGGATAATAAGATATTATAATAAATTTGTTTCTTATTTTGGCATTGCTGGTAATGTAATAAGTATGAGTTGTTTTGTTTTTAACTATTATATATCCGTGTTTACTGACGAGCTGCAAAGTTGCGATGGGTACTAACTGTTCTGTTATAATAAGTTTCTATTGCTAAGGATCCGTGATAAACATAAAAGTATAATCAGTAATTCTGCCCACGCTCCTTTCTACCTCCCATCATTAAGACAGTTGTGTAATCTGACCTGTTAATTTTTCAGAATGCAAACAGAAAAAGAATAAAGCAGCATTTTCCTGTACGTGAACGACATATCTTACATATATGCTGTTAATCAATCTACCCTATTTTTGATTTATTTATTTATATTATTACTTCTGACAAGTCATATATATGAGCGTGTCTTCATGTATCCGTATGCATGTGGAGGCGTGAGTGTATACGTTGTGCAGTCATTATAAAGAGAGACTGAAACAGTCACTGAGGTAGATTAAATAATTCACCTACAATATATGGTTTGTCTAATCAATTTTAATAAACTGGTTTCTTTGCATATACAAGGTACGACGCCACCTGCTTCTTTCAATGCCATTAGCTCTGACTGAGATCCACCAGTGACGTTGATATAACTGAGGGTGAGAAATGTCAAATAAACAGCATAAAAGGTCGATCAGGGCATGATGACACAGTACTAGATAGAAGCCTACATGTCCCAGCCAAATACATTTACTCCCCAGTTAATGCCCATGGGATCTTGTTAACAGCTTCCCGTCGCCAGAGGTTCGTGACCCGAAGAACTCGAGTGAAATCAGAGGGAGCGGCAATTGATCAATGTACTTAGAACACAGCAGCTCTTTAGCTTTCCGAACTTGGTAATATATTCCTTTTGTCATTCTTATTTACATAAATCTGAGTTTTATTTTTGCTACATGAATGAGAGAATATTTGCTACATTTTAAATTCTCAAAACATCATGTTGCAAAGAAAGGAGTAGGAAGAAATCTCCCGATGTCCCATCTCCAAGAAATCTGTTGAGGCATTTTCCTGATTACGGCTTACCAACGTCTTTGGGTTATCATAACATCTCAAATTTCAATTTCGATGAACAAAAAAAAGGCAATGAAGAAGGAAGTGAGGGGAAGAACTTACTGTAGTGCAATAAGCCATATTGTCAGCCAGCTAAATTATTTCCCTTTGTCGGATACACAGAGGTATATAATAAATGCATTGTAAAGGAAAAAACACACTTGCTCCTGTTGTTTGAAACATATAGTGCAAAATAAATAAATAAATAAATAAATGGAAAAAAATACCACGGTGAAAAAAAATTCAACATAACCTGCGAAGTTTTCAAAATTTTCCGACAGTCATACTTCAAATAACAATAGAAAAAGTGATTTTTTTTCCTTCTTTACAATGCTTATATTACAACATCTCTTGTATCCGGCAAAAAGGAATCAATTTGGCTTACGGTCAAAACGGTTCTTTCGTGATAAGTTATCTACAAATCTTCAACAGTGAGAGAGTATATATACGGTTACAACAATCAAAACTGTTGTATAATCATCCACACGGAAAGAAAGCCAACAAACTGACTTTGTTGAAAGTAGAAAGGCAACGCCCTGCAATGATCACCACTACATACGCTACTCATAACGGCGATAGTGCTCAGATGTAACCCACTGATATCTCATACAACACTGGGGTTGTATTCCCTTTCTATTCCATTGATGCCATAGAAAGGAGGGAAGTCTTCTCTCATTCATCTTATTCGTTGTCATTAATCGATGCAGATTGTCTTGAATGATTATCTTGGCTGTCCACGGTAGGTGGATCAGTGGATTATTGTGGGTCCACTTTCTCAATGCAAGAGCCCTTTCTATCCACACCAGTCGTGTTTCCTCTGACCGCCTATTCATTAGCCTTTGGAATCAATAGAGACAGGCAGTTAACAAACGCGGCTCTCCGACTTCCTAGCTATGTCCCGTCAACTAGACTGATTTTGTAAAGTCCACGTTTGCCAAGTTCGTAAACGGCGCTATTGGTTCAGTATACACATACTTATATACCTAGACCCAAAGTACAAGGAAGCAATTTTCCACTGACCTACAGTGCAAGGACTCTCTTTCGCTATTTTTGCTTTTAGTTTCTTTTACTAGTTGTATCACAAACTCCTTTACATAATTAACATAAGGGTGGGTTAATATATATTAGCCCACAAATGATAATGCACACACAGACACACTCATACAAACACATACTACACTCTCCTAAATATTAACCAAATAGGTGAATGAACAATTAAAGTGAAATTTAAAAAAAAAAAAAAACGAGTTCAAACTGATAAGGTTCACTTTAGGAGAGTTATTTCTGTTGTTGTTTTTTTTCCCTCCCTCCTGTTTCTCTCCTCACATTATTCCTTTGATCCACCTTGTCAGTGTCTGTTATTCTGGTCTCTTTTTACACAGCAAAATTACAGACTTCAAGTTGTCAGAGCTATTTCAATTGTCCCTATGTTGCTGAGTCTAAATTATTCAGGTGATCTGAAAACGTGATGTGATCATTTATAATTTATACTTATTCTCTTCAGGGAATGACAGCAAGTTTACTTTTGTTCATAGCCCACACCACAGTAGCGGTAAGCAAGACCAGGTTCAGATATTAACAAGTATCGATCTACAGAATAGGAGAAAAATGAACAACACAGCAAACACTAGAAAAAGAATAGGGTAGCTGAACAGAAATGAAGAATGAAGTAAAGCACCAATGGGGAGTCTTTTTGACTAGCCCTCTTAACTTTTTTTTTTTTTGCTAGACATAAGGGTTGTTGAACAATAATGTATAAAGAAGGAAAACAAAATCTTTCTGCTTTTCATTTGAAAGACTGATCACAAAAAACATTTGATAAAGTCATAACGATAAGAAGAAAACATGTTCTTTACTTATAGATAACAATACTTTTCGGAATTTCCATCTCGTATACGCTTTAAGCAAAGAGCGCATTAATTTCTTTTCTATATAATATACTGTGTTCAAAACTTTCTCTATCGACGACCTTAAAATTGATGCCTCAAGGAAATGCATAGAACAACAAAATTCTGATCATGCTCTATAAACTGATTAGAGCATATATATTACGAACATATGGGAAAGATGTGGATATTCTAGTGCATCTAAAAATGCAAAAAGAAGAGAGAAGATGGATTAAAAAGAACATTTAGATTTATCGTTTAACAATCGGGGCAATCGCGGTTTTAACACCGTGAAAGCAATATGCAATTAGATTCATGACACGCAACTAATAGTGTCATAGTATAGCAAATATAGGCATCAAGGCCACATATTATTATGAGACCCAATAACAAGTCCCCCAGCAAGTGTTAGAGAGAGAGGGCTTCATATTTCATTTCCTATGGTTAGTTCAATGTCGCCTCTGACAAATTGTAGAGTTTTATTGCACATTGCAGATTTTTGGATGTATCTTTATAGCCAATAGATTTTGAGTGGTTTTTTTTTTTTTTTCGTTTTTTCAGAAACTCTGTTCTTTTGCCTAATTTTCCAAACTCCTCCAAAACATACCCACATACTTTCTTTGACACAATAAAAAAAATGACAAGGGCTTTTTGTTGTATTTATTTTATTTTCTGAGGAAAAAAACTGATATATAAAAATGCCAGTTTTGTCCAAATTTGATTTATGGTAAAAATGCATATATATA
>JBCEWB010180178.1:0-10018 GCA_039654565.1 Peronia peronii
AGAAAACAGGAGAGGTGACTGTGAGAGCATGACCAAAACAGGAAAGGCACTGTGCTCAACGTTTTTGCACTTAACGACCTCTTACCCAAGAGCCTGAAACCCACGGCCACCCTGAACCACCAGCATCTTGATTTATATTTTATTACATACACATTCACACAGGCATATACATTCACAGGGATGCATGCAGACACCCTAATGTCATCTAGTAACACTGAACCTCTGTAACACATTTTCTCTTTACACTGACACAAAAACAAAAACAAAATATACTGATTTTATTCCAAGCCACTTCTAGCAGGCTACACTATCCCTCTGCCAAAACTTTGCGATCCCCTTGAGGGTTGCGACCCCTCAGTTGGGAACTGTGAGCAATATAAAGGGAAGGAAAGAGGGTGGGAGTAATGACAGTGGAAGGGGTGGGAAGGGAAATATAAAGAGAGAAAGGGATAGAACTGAAGACAGTGACGATACTGTTGGACATCGGAGAGGGCTGACAGAAAATGAAACAACTGAACGTCAGAGAGTGGAAGTTATCAATGGAAAAGAGGGGGCGGAAAGTGGATGAAAGAAACAGGATATGAGACTGGGGAAGGCAGTGAACAGCTGGAGTAGGATACACGTATGTGTCTGCGAATGTGTATGAATGTGAGTGACAACGAAGTAAAGAGGGAGTCTGGTGGAAATAAGAAAAGAGTAGAAAAGACAGGAGAGGAAAGTGACAGAGAGGGTAAGGCAGAGAAGAAAGAGGTATGAAGACAGTCGGAGAGAGAGAGTCAAGAGAAAATGAATGACAAGAGAGACGAGTCAGTGGGGAAGGGAGGTTTAGGAATTAAGAGAGACAAGAAACAGTGAGAAAGGAGGAGAAATGACAAGAGTGAGAGGAGCAGAGATAGAGTCAAAGAGAGTGAATCAGAGGCGGAATGTGCGCAAGAAGTTATGTCGAACAAGAAAAATAGAGAGAGAAAGAGAGACTCGGAAGGGAACGAGAGGTGGGGAGATGGAGAAAGACAGAGAGAGGGAGAGAGCGCAAGTAAGGGGGAGGGGGGGGGGGGCGAGAAATCAGCTGTGCTTAAAAAACTGCTGTCTTTATTCACAATCAGCGTTAAGCATGAGATCAAGGGTCAAAATGGCCTCGAAGAAATCGATTCTATATTGCCCGGAGCAGAAAAATTATGCTTCTATTTAAATTTTGATCAAACTACAATAACACGAGTAGATTACAACTTTGAAATTTCTAGGTTTCATTTTTTTCCCCGGGGCCGGAAGAGGCAGCAGCCCAAAGCCGCGGTTGAAATTTTCATAAAGAAATGATGACACATTCGACGTTTTCAACATTCATACGATAATCTGAAATCAGTCTGACTTCCTGTGATGTGAGAAGATTCCCATCAGTGTAACATCTCATTTTCCCGTTTGTGAGATTTTGAAATAATCCACTTTTTTGGTTTTTCGATCGTTAATATCGATCTGCAGGCAGAGGCGTGATGAGAAAATGCGAGGAAGGGAGGGAGAGAGAGAGAGAGAGAGAGAGAAAGAGAGAGAGAGAGAGGCAGGGAGGGAGGGTAGGGGAAGAAGGATTTAAGTGAAAAGAAAGGAAGGTCAAGATCAATGAGAGAAAATGACATTTTCAAGAAATGAATATTTTACAAATCAATGCCCACATTTCTTTTCGTTTCCACTTTCACTGCTTGCATGCATAGAATAATTTTCTCCACAAGAACTCACACAAGCAAAGATAACAAGAGAGAATGTAGAAATGCAGAACGCCCGCAGCAGTGCATTCTTCTGTCTCTGGCATTCTTGCACTTTGGGCGTAGTTCCAATGCAAGATCTTTTCTTCTTCTCTTCGGAATCCCGTACATTTAACATGGCTCATCACGCTATTTTCTAACCCGTCCTCCACCCTATTTTTCTGATTTAGATTTTTCACCCTCTCCTTCTACCTCCAACTCTACCACCACCATTTTCATCATTTCATTGAAATGGTTCAAAAGACACGTCAAACTAAAAAACATAGAAAGAAACAAATTAACGATCTGGAGAACTCATAAGCTATTGCTCCCTTCATCATCATTTAATTAAAATGTCTTAAAATATAAGACCGATTGTATTTCTATAATTAACTCACTACACTAACACACTTAAAGAAACCAACAACAACCTGTAGCTCTCGGAATGTTCAAAAAGTGAGAGTGATTCTGATGATCATCGCCGAGTAGTCTTCTATAGCAGACCACAACGTCCATTATTGTTCTCGCTTGTGCCTATATTTGCTGACTTATTCCCTCTGGCTTATTATCCTGGCTTTCCCCAGCCATGTGCCAGCCATGATATCATTCTCTGTTCTTCATTGTTTCGTTTCTCCCATTACATGTCCTTATAAGATGAGCTAATATTCAATCCAAACTCTTTGTTCTTGCAGCAATTAACATTATTTTTTATTCTACGCTGGTGATTTTCTGTGCTTGCGTTCTTTAGATACTCATTAGCCTATATCTTTTATGGATGGAACCGTGAACAATTATTTCAAAAACCTCATAATGATGAGAAACAGACAACAATTATGGGGTAGTTCACATAATAATATCATCTAATGGCGCCTTCTGTCACTCTCTGTCGGCACATCAGTATCTGAAGATAAAAAACCAGTATTTTGTGAAAGATCTATTTAGTATCTAAACAAAAACTGAAAAACAAAACAAAACAAAATAAACAAACAAAAAGCTACAAACAACAACAACAATAACAATAACAATAACAAAAACAACAACAAAAGCAACATTAACACTTTTAGCGGCAAAACTATTACAAGAGAATCATGAATGAAGAAAACAACAACAACAACACTTACGCCGACGACGATGACGTCATTGCCAGCACCAACAGCCAATAAAAATTTGAACAACAACAACAACAATAAGAACATACAAGAAGAACGGCAGTAACAACAGGAATAACAACATCCTGAGCAGGAACCATGTATACAATATCGATAGCAATAAAACCGGTGGGTCTTGGCAAGGGGGGGGGGGGGCGGGGGGAGGGGGAGGTCGTGTAGTCTTGCTAGAAGGTGCTTGAGACAAAATTAATTTGAAACCTAAGCTGATATTATTGGAAGAATAACTGTGTTGTCTGTGTGAATTACTGTTGGATCAACGTTATGATTTAGTTTGCTAATAAATAATTACAGGATCCTTGAATAATTTTTTTGTTGGATTTTTTCCTCTCTCCATCAAAGAAAATATAATGTAAATCAAATTGCTGATAGTAGGACATCGTGTAGCTTCAAACTTTTGGGTAAGGGGTCGCGAGTACAAAAACGTTGAGAACTACTGGCTACATGTATTTCGAAAACGGAAGCCAATCAGAGTGATTGTTCGTACAGCGTCTCGCAAGTCTCAGCAGCCATTCTAAAGTTTGCACCAATACGGAAACGGTATGCATGGGCACACTATAGAAAGTGCTTATGTCACTGCTCATCGAATTAAATCGTCTTTATTATCTCCACTACATTACACGAGGAGAACGACAAAGAAGACCGGAGTTGACAATACCCAAAAGGTGGACACGAGCCAGCTTTGCCACGAGTCAAATCCAATCAGAGACCGATAAACATGGAAGGAATTGTCAAGAGCAAACGTCCTAGGTACTGTTCCTCCACACTCTACATGGTCATGAGATCCGTGTGTCGCGTCGTCAGATATGACTTTGTTATTCGAATGCGGCTTTCATGGTTTAGAACTGGGGTTCCCAACAAGGGGGTCGCAAAAGTCTTGGCAGGGGGATCGCATAGCTTTGCTAGAAGTGGTTTGGAATAAAATCAGTATTTTTTTAAAATTCTGTTTTGTGTCAGTGTAAAAAAAAAAAAAGTGATCCTGAGCTTCAATGCCAATAGATGACATTGGGGGTGTCTGTATGCATGCATGTGAGTGTAGGTGCCTGTGTGAATGTGTATGTAATAAAATCCAAATCAAGTTGCTGACAGTAGGGGGTCGAGTGGATTTCATGGTCTTGGGTACCACTGGACTAGAATACAGGGACCGCCATATTAAAGGGAACAGGGTTTCCAAAAACAAGATTCGGAACAAAATTTCGTTTCATTACACCCCCTCCCTCTCCCAAATTTAAAAAAAAAAAATGTCTATGAGAGATTTTTACAGAGTCGCAGGTGTACGGGCCAAATTAACTCACGGGAACGTCATAACTGGTGAAGGAGCTTTTACATCAGGATGGGAGCCAGACACAGACAGAATCGATGTGCCCTAGCTAAGGGAAGTACAGGCTATGATTGGGATATGTGTGTGTGTGTTGCTAAGAAAGGTTGGAAAGTACAGGCACTGATGGAGATGGGGTGTATGTGTGTGTGTTCCTTATTGAGGATGGTTGAAAAATACATGCAATCATGGGGACAGTGTGTGTGTGTGTGTGTGTGTGTGTGCGCGCGCGCGCGCGTGTGTGTAAAATACATCAAATTATCGCATTGTGTAAAATACATCGTGTTATCGCTCGAGAGATAGGGACACAGACGAAGCTAAGTAGTCTTTCGTGGTCCTCTGCCGACCGAGATACGCGAGGTGATAGATAGAACCCCATAACCCATTGCGACCTATATAGAGATTCCCCAATATGTACATAATGTATATAAAATAAATATCGTCCAAATAAATACCGTAACTCTGTCTAAATAAATATCATTAAAAATTAATGTTGTAAAATTAGGCATACAAGAGAAATAAGAAATAAAGACCGAAGGGCTCATTCCTGTGTAGACAGAGTAGGGAAAAATACCATAGGAGATATGTACGCTAGGGATGTGACATACCAAAACAACAATAGCAAGGGACCCACGAGTGACCAAAAAAAAAATATTTTTTTTTAAGGAAAAACATGATTTGCTTTCTGTTTCTTTTTTGTTTTAAACAAAAACCCGTCGAGATAACCTCTACTAGGAGGTTGAAAGACGTATTAAGTAAACGTAAACGCTTATGTGTGTGTTCCTTATTGAGAAAGATTGGAAAGTACATGCAATAACAGGCACGGTTTGTGTGTGTATGTGTGTGTGTTCCTTATTGAGGAGGGCTGAAAGATTTGCGTTTACAGACAGAGGGTCAGCCGGGCTATTGCGCATGCGTATGACGTCATACTGCACGAACTATAGGGTTAGGATTAGGGTTAGGATTAGGATTAGGGTATATATAATAATAATAATAATAATAATAACTTATTTAGGCCGATCCAAATCTAGATCTTTGCATAAAAAAAAAAATGTCATGAACCAGTTCCCATGTAAACACAGCTGATTGCCGTTTCCGCACATGCGCAGTAGGCCGGCTGACCTTCTGTCTGTAGACGCATGTGGCTGTTCCTTATTGAGGAAGGTTGGAAAGTACATGCAATGATGGGATTGGTGTGTGTGTGTGTGTGTGCGCGCGCGCGAGTGTGTGTGTTCCCTGCTGAGGAAGGTTGGAAGCAAAGTAGACCAGAGGAAGGAACAGGAAACGGAAAACCGAAAGGGACTATCGTTGAGTGGCATAAAAAAGTTGAATACGCACACGAGCGAAAGTACCTTATGTCTATTTGCCTGTCCGTCTACATGTGCGCGTCTGTGTGCATGCATGTCTATTATATACGAACGACTGCATGTCTAGTGTCTGTATATATATACGGTATATAAATATATACACGTGTATGAGTGCGTGCGTGTGATGTGTATTACGTGACACTGTGACAGATGATAATGACCCTTGGCCGTTTGATTAATCATCAAATCTAGCCTTTTTTTGTCTTTTTTTTATCCATTGATATTTTCCTTTTCCTTCTTCAAAGGAGGTTTTTTTTTTGGAGGCGGGGGGGGGAATTGTTTGTATATAGTGTCAAATTGTGAAATTGTATGCCACAACATACAAAACAAATCTGAATAACTCCTGTGAGGAAAAGAAACGTCACGGTGTCACGTAGTGTGTGTGTGTGTGTATGTATGTATGTATGTACGTATGTATGTATATACGTGTATACGTGTGTATTTGTGTGTGTGTGTGTGTGTGTGTGTGTGTGTGTGTGTGATAGGAGATGTCAGTGGCAGCAATAAAGGCGGATGTTTTTTGTAAAGTTTGAGAACGTGGTGAAAAATGCAAGTGCATGCATATTATATGAGCATGAAAAGGAAAGAAGTCGGACCAAGGGAGGACAATGCTACAAAAAACAACAACAACAACAAAAAAACTTTGTACACAGACAGTGGAGATCTTGTTATTTTCGAGAGCTGAAGGCATGGACAAGGGATGTCTGTGCGAGAAGGGAAAGCCGGAGCTCTGCCAAATTAGACTGATAAAGGAGATCGTCCAGTTATTTTCCAAGGTTTTCAGGACTTCACAAGATGTCTGTTTGGAAAGAGTAAAGCGACGTATGCTGTATTAGACTGTGGGTTATTTTCAATGTTTTTTTACCCTAGAAGTGTTAAACAGACCGAATGTTCCTAACAATCGACTTTTGAACGAATAAAGATATAATATGTGTTTGAAATTATCTTCTGGTTGCAAGAGAGGTCAGGCCAGTTCCTCCAAACAAAAGATTTTATACTTTGAACTAATAAGTCATTTATGTTTGAAAAAATCTGGCTGCAGGAGTTCATCTTGTATCTAGTTTGAAATATCAGTTTCCAAAGCTATACAGTTCTCATCATCCCTGTATTGACTCAGGTGCTTCCTAATAATGCCTATAGCGTTAAGGATATAAGCATAGTGCATGAGTATGCGAGAACAAGGAGGCAAAACATTTCTAAAACAAAACAAAACAAAGCAAAACAACCAATCAACTGTGGTCCAAGAATGGATATGAGTGTATGTGAGACTGTGACAGAAGGTCGTGGTCCTTTGTCCATTGTTTACAGTATCACCTTCAACACTTTAAAGAAATGATAAAATACCTTGTTGTTTTTTTATCTTGAACCATATCAGATCATTATTTTACAAACGATTAAAAATAAGATAAATTAAAAACCTCCCGTGAGGGAGAGAGAGAAAAATACCAATCTAAAAGTGTTGAATTTGATGAGGTAAACAACTGACGAAGGGTCACGACCCTCTGTCATAGTCTCATGTGTGTGTGTGGAGGGTCTTCTCATGACCACCAAAATATAACCGCTAAAATATAAGAAAAGATGAGTGAGTGATCTGCTGAAGAATAGTCAGCATGTGAATTGATAGGATAGGGACTAAATGGGAGGAGGGATGAGAGAGAAGGAAATAAGAAAGCAGAGAGAAAGAGAGAAAAAGAGATGAAAACAAGCGCTTCGGTGTCGGGACATACTTATGCTGAAGGAGGAGACAGTTCTTCAATTACTGATGGATAAGCCGGCCGGTGAATCGATGGCCGGATACAGAGCGACGCTACAGACAGACAGGCAGATAAATGATCGGAAATAAGACGGTTTTCCTAAGTGGCTCAGGTAAGATCGATGCAGGACGGCTTATTTCAAGTCACTCTCTCAGTCTTAAGTACCCGAACACTAGCCTCTCTCACAAACACAGACAACATTTTCGGCAACTTGATGTATTAAGGGTCTAAGACACCACAGAAAGAATTCTGAACTCGTTATCATGAGTTTTCTAACCTGGGCCCTAGCCTGGATTTATGATCTCGTTAACCCTGACTGCCAATCCTGTCCTTAACCCTTCATTTAACTTTCACTTCTATCTGAACCCTTTCCTGCAAATTTTATACAAACTCTGTAAAGAAAAATCAAAAAAAAAACAAAAAAAAAAAACAATCAAACAACAACAACAACAAAGAAAGCTTGATCAACCGACCAATCAACCGATCGACCAATCGATCACATCAGCCAATCTAACCAATCAGGCAACCGATCAGCCAGCCGACCAAACAACCAGAACCTTTTCAGAAGTGCAGTGTTCCAAGGGTTTGCAGGAGGGGTGTAAAGTGGTTTTTGCCTGACAAAACTATTTACGTTTTCACTTCCTGATGTCATTTGTCTTCTTCAGGGCAACAGCATAATATGGGTATCTGGTGCAGTGGCTTATGCAAGTAAAGTTTGATACCGTAACAGCCACAGCGATGACGGTCACGAGGATTATAGAAATGAGACTGTGACAGAAGGATGTGATCCTTTGTCCGTTTTTATCATCATCTTCAACATTTTAAAGAGATTTTTTTTACATCTTGAATCACATAAATTCAGAATTTCACAAAAGACAAAAATAAGATAGATCTAAAACCCTCCTGTGAGGGAGAGAAAGGAAAACATCAATTTAAGAAGTGTTGAATGTGACGTAAACAACGGAAAAGAGTCATGATCTTCTGTTACATTCTCAAATGTCCACATCAACAGCTACAACAGCAGAAGCAACAACATGATTCATATAAAGATTATTAAGATGTTATAATGGGCATTGGGCTTTTCTGGCAAATTTTAGACTTCAGGAAAGCGCGTTCTAGCATAATTCATGTTGGTAGAGATGCTATAATGATTCTATTGAATAAATACAGAATTCTACTGGCGCATTCCCTTTTATTTTGTAACGACATTATCTGATAACCCTGCTCAAGAACGCCACAAGACAACAATTGCATTTTGGCTTAGTCAGCTTAGGCCATTATTGGCCGAGATAACCTCCCCCCCACTCCTCTCCTCAGGAGGTTGAAAGGCTTGTCAGTATCGTAAAACAATGACAACAAGCAGCTTGCGAGTCTACCCTTCAATTTCTAACACTGGATAAAATGGGACCAAAATGATGGAGGTCAAGGACAGAACACTACACCTCTCCCTTCTCTTGTTTCAATTATTCATTTCGTTTGGTAGGCATCGTAATCTTTCCATTTGATTATTTGTGACTAGAAACATCCCACTTCATGAAAGAGACAGAACGTGGGCAAGAGAGAAAGAGAGGGGGAGGCATTCGGATAGACAGACTGATAGACAGATGAATATATAGTTGGATGGATGGATGGATGGATGGATGGTTGGATGCATGGATAGATGGATGAATGTATTGACAGGTGGAAGGACGGACCGACAGCCAAAAAGACAGACAGACGGATAGAAAGACAGACAGACAAATAGGCAGATAGCTAGCTACATTGATCGAGAAGGGGAGAGAGAGAGAGAGAGAGAGAGAGAGAGAGAGAGGTTTAATATTCTTGTTCAAACACACAACAACATCAACATCAAAAGATTACAATTATATTTTCCCATGAATCGCTAACTTGCCAGCGTTAAATGTAAACAAAACAAATTCAAAGCGTAACAAATCTAGGGAACTTCCACTCCAAGGCCGTTTCCGAATCCCATTTCCGCGAATACCCTACGGAATCAGCCTTTGATACCAGTGATCCGGTGGAGATTCTGCAGAAACCAAGCCAGTTTTAATGTACATTGACAAAATGCCTTTTCCCTGAAAACTTGTATTTCCAGCAAATCGTTATTTAGTTTTGCCATCTGTTTTTTCTGTTTTTTTTTTTTTTAACACAAAGTTGACATTCAGTTCCCTGAGCCCCATAGAAAGTAATACAACTTTAGCATGAGTGTTTCAATAAAGAACAAATCACTGTTTCAAAACCAAGTGATTTCTGTCCTATTACGTTTTCAAAAACTGTTATTAATATTTTTATATTAGAGGATCTATTGTTGTTTTAACAGCCTTAGATATGAGACTGCGACAGATAGTTCCGAGCCTTTATCCGTTGTTTACATCATCACCTTCAACACTTTCCAAGTGTGTTTTCTTTGTAGTTTGAGTCACATAAGTGCACACGTTGACGATAGAAAAAAATAAGATAAACTAAATGGGCAAGTGACTAGACAGACTTTCATGTGGATTGATTTATAGATAAATACGACGTAAAAAAAAAAAGACAGACAGACAGATAAACAGATAGATAGATAGATAGATAGACAGACAGACAGACAGACAGACAGACAGACAGGCAGATAGATAGATAGACAGACAGACAGACAGACAGACAGATAGATAGATAGATAGATAGATAGATAGATAGA
>JBCEWB010180200.1:0-10017 GCA_039654565.1 Peronia peronii
TATAAATCCGGGATACGCACTATAAAGAGAGTTTCACCTGTTGGATATATACGGTCGGCGCACTTGTAGAGTTAATTGTGTTCTTTGTTTTGTTTGTTTTGTTTTGAGTTCTTTTTGTTTGTGTTTAGTTTCTTTTTATTATTTCTTTTAAAAATCAGTAGAAGAAGTTAAAATCCATGTTACGTTTAGCTTCACCCCTCCCCTGCCCCCAAACACATAAAATGTGTAGCTGCCCCGCACAAGTTAGACCATTTTTCATAGCTTCAAGAGCTTTTTCTTTATCCTCATGGGTGTATTAATTGCAGATATGTTTATTTGTTTTACCCACTATGGTTACAAAGAGTAGTTCTAAAGTAGAATTGAGAAGCCTTGGATCTACAAAATTGTAGCTGGCAAATTTCCCCGACAGTAGTGGCAAACTTCCTTGACTAGATATATTACTTTACAAACAGAGTTTTTAATTAAAAATACAACCTCACAATGATATAAATCATCAGATAATTTACTTAATGAACAAACAAACTAATAAAAGTATTTATTAAGTAAATTTGCAGCAACTGTGACAAATAATGATAATCAATGACAAGCCCAGCCAGGCAAAAAGCAAGAAAAGAGAGGTGCCGCATGAGGTTGCACACGGGACACGCTGTTGTTTTCACACATCACTTGATTAATTTGATTGGCTTATAAAATCGCATAGTAAAACATTTGAACTATAAATAGGGTGCGACTTGAACTCGTCCAGACATAGGTAAAACGGGTTATTCTAGCTGGAATTAGCATAAGTAGAGCAGATGACGAATTTCCCCACCTGGTGAAGTCACCCGACTCTATCTATTTTGACACGCCTAAATTGCAATAAGATATAGAATCTGATCATAAGGTCCATAGGACTAAGGCTAACATAGCTAGATCTAGATCCCTCCATTCCACATCTCCTTGAACTACATCCTCAAAATGAAAAAAAAAAAGACAGAAAAATTGAAAGTTCCATCTAAAACACACTAACATAAACATGATATAAGGAATAGAAAGGAAATTACACACACAAAAAAAACAAAACTAGTCTAGATCTACCGTGGGTTGGAGATCGGCCTTCCGTTCTCGGCTGATAACACTTTTCTAGATCTAGTAGGCTGAAAACATCTCCATGAACTGCCCCCTAAAAAAATACATTTCAGTTACAGAATACAATGTGAGTAGCCATAATCTGCAACAGACAATTGACATTCACAAAGAGAAGTCTCACATGAATGATAGCATTCTTGGACAATTGTGGTTCCATCATATGTTCATGAAAGACTATACTGGTTAAAGAATTTTAACCCTTCGGGACCAGAAAACTATTGGCCTCAAAAGATTGATATTCAGTCAATTCACCAGTACAAAAATATACAGGGAAAAACTATAGGACTGCCGAGAGAGTTCACTTCAAGCAAGAATTCATTTTAAGCCAGCTGAATTTAAGTGAACTGCACGCTATTTGTAGCAGTCGTGTCAGCCTTACCCCATCAATTCTTAGCTCTGTGAATAACTTCTGATGAGACCCATATTTTGGACAGCAACCAGTTGACAAATCAAGATATTTTTAGCCCTCAGTTTCATCAGTTTTTGTTTGATTTCATATTCCTTGATCTGTATAGATTGGGCACATCTGCAGCAAATGCAGCAATGAAGATGCCAAATATATGTGGACTTCACACATCAACGACATGCAGCTTTCACAAGTCAGCAACTACACATGATCTGATGGAGTTCTTTGATAGGAAAGACATGTGGGGTGAGACAACAGTGCCTGCAGGTATGATCATTGCTGCATTTGAGATCTGGATAAAGATATTTTATTTTATCGTCTACATCAATCAGCCACAGATATAGAGTCTTATGTGGTTATTATGTGTTGTTGTTTTCATTCACTCACACTGTATATTGGATTGCAATTCCTGCACTTTGTGAATTTGAAAGTTTTCCAACATATATCTGTCTTTTATAATTCATGATTTCCATATTTTTGCTTTTTATTTTTTGCAATAAATTTAATGTGTCCATGACTGAGATTCACTTCGTTGTCTTCAAGGAATAAGTGACCACAATAATCAAAGGTCACACCTTTTTTTACATGAAAATTGTTTGGGATTCATGATATGGTTTGTAAACACTTGTCACTGTTTCTGCATTTTTGTGAGTATAAAAAGTATTAAGTATGTATTTATTGTTGAGAATGAATTACTTTGCTTTTTTTTTTTTTTTTCAGGAAGACCATACAGGCTAGATGAATTGCGGATAAAAAGTAACCAAGATTTACATAAATTATGGCAAGTATTTTGTCCACTGTAATTCCTCTTTATATGTGTACAGATTTTCACAGAACATATGATTTAAAGCTTTAGTGATGTAATAATAATAAAATAACGAGCAACTATAGTATTCACGAAGTTAATGAAGGTGAATACGAGGATTTGTGTATGTCATTCAGAGGTGTGTATTTTTACAGTGTAGGGGCTTATTGACTTGACTTGCAGGAGAGATAAAATGCTTTTTTTTGTAGGCAATAGCATTGTTGCACATTTACAGCATATAATATGGCGCTTTAGAATGTTGATCATAAGTTACAAACTTATAAAATTGAAAGTGTTTCACACACAAATGGATAGAGCTCTCAAGATTTGTGCTGCAGTTGTACAATTTTACCATTATCAATACATCTTTGCCTTTAGATTATGCAAATTGTTTACAAGGAGAGATTCTTGTTCACAAGCAGGGGCCAGTCCCCAATTGCTTTGAGCTCACGTACACAGTGCCCTTACCTAAATAGGTACCCCTTTTCATTCAACATAGCTTATTCCATAGGTTTTACTCATTCACTATTAGAATTATCTCAATCACAATTGTCTCACTCCCTTTTCTTTTAGTGATTGACTTCCTGCAGAACTGACTACCTGTCTTGACAGCACACAGCTGTTTCGTAGAGGCGCACTTAGTTGGCGGGGTGACTTGACCCTGGGTTGGAGGTCATGGGCCGGTCAAGCTATTTGCATGTGCTACGCTTGCCTTGTGGGCTGCTTGCCGCCTTATTTTATACAACATACACATGAAATAAGGCTAGTTTTTCGTTCTGTGATCAAAAACAGTGCAAACGACAATCCAATAACCAGAGAGAGACAAAGATGTACTTTATGACAGTACTAGTTCTATTTATCTGAGTAAATTATGAAGTAAGTGTCATATCGACAGCACCAATACGACTGAAGTTGAGCTCGGCACCGAAGCCCAAATGACAGACAAAACATCGTTTTAAAAAATCATATAAAATTATTTGAACAGTGGAATTTAACAATTCTTCATATAATATGTACTTCATAGTCACACTGTAAATTTTATCACCTGCAGCTTTTTTTTTTCATTAGTAGTGCGAAACCTTGCTCTACGAACAGGGGATTATTGAATCAAGAAGTTTGTATTGGTTGACAAACTACAAATATTTAGAAAATTAGCTACGTGAACTTTAAACACTGTAAAGTACAACACTAAGTTAGCATAGTAAAAGTTGGGGGAGAGGGGGCAGGGGACATGCAAAATATTACATATTGCAACCTTTTTTTTTTTCTTAAACCAGAGGCTCCCAGTCAACGATTGAACTGAGTAGAAATCGGGCTGAGCGTTGTGCTGCAGGCTGCAATTTATCACACTAAACACACCCCCCCCACCTTTCTATCAACGTACAATTTGTATCAAATGTCTTGCGCTCAGGGCGTATGAGTCAGAAGTCACACTGGACGATTTCGATCTACAGCTGTTTTTAACTGTTTTCTGACTCAAATACCAAAATTTTTTTTGCTTTCACAAAACAAAAATTTAACCTTTTTTAACCTGAAAAAAAAACAAAATTTTGGTATCTTAGTCGGAAAATGATTAAAAATGGCCTAAGATCGAAATAAATCAGGGCGACTGCCAACTCATTTGCCATGGCTGCAAGACAAATACCCTCGCGAGTTTATTATTTAATTATTATCGCATTTTTAGAATAACGTCAAATATAATAAGCCTTTTTGGGGCTTATGTAAGTAGAAACACAGATCTTTGTGCAACAATTTTGTGTGCCAAATTTCAAATGAATCCATTCAGCAGTTTTCGAGTCCATAAGCCTTTTATGGGTTTTGTTGCAGATTTATAGTGTAGATTTGATTTGAAATTGAGCTCTAATGACAAGTTGAGCTTTGAGTCAAGACCCTGATAACAGACTGTGATACAGTAAAAAAGAAAATCATGAAAAATTATTTGAACTGTGGAATTTACCAATTTTCTTAAACATATATGTATTTCATAGTCACACTCTAAACTTTAAAGCCTGCAGATTTGTTTCACATTTGATTTGAAATTGAGCTCTAATGATGAGTGCAGTACTGAGCTTTGAATCAAGACCATGGCAACAAGACCAATATATAACAATATATAAAAAATTATATAAAATTATTTGAATGGAAGGTTCTTGCAATTTTCATTTTTATCTCACAGTCAGTCTGAATTTTAATAATTGGTTCTTTTTTTTTTTTTTTGCCTTTTTAGGTCAAAAGATCAGCATTTCCATAGGTGTATAAAAACATTCTTAAAGTCAATTTCTGTATTATCTTTGCTTATGTGTCGGTAACCGCCTCTTTACTACTGATGTTTGATCTGCGTTTTATCGTAAGTGAACTGGCTAAGTTTGATTGCTTTCTGTGAAGTGCTTATTCTTTGAAAATATTATGGCTAGTCTCTTGTTATATATTTTAAGCTTATTTTGCCCATGCAAGTAATGTAGTGTATAATATGTAAGAAGTGTGGCAGCTAGTTCTTCTGATTCTGACAGTGGCAGTGCATTGGTGTTGTTGGCGCAGTCCATGTTAGATGGTCAAATTCTTGTTTTTGAGGTTGGAAATTACACTCCCTTCTACTATCTTTCTTAAATGTATACACATTAAACTATCAGAAATCAGTAGATCAATTCAGTTACAACATCATTTTCCTTTCAACACCATGGCATAAACTTCTGCATTTTTGTCAACTTTTTTTACTTTGTTTTTAAAGTCTACTCAAATAGCCTTATAAGACCTTATGTCAACTTATTCATAACTTTGTAAATGTTGTGAATGTGTCAAAGTAATGTTGCTTTTCCATAGTGTAAAGGTACATTTGGATGCTAACTTTTGAATTCAGTACTGTAGGCTTGTATATTTAATTGAACTGCAAAGTGGCACACATAGCAAAATATACACAAAAGTTTGATTAACAACTGCAAATGAGATAGGATTAAAAATTGATTTATTTTAAAAATCAAAACAGATACCTTTACTCCAATGAAAAGGAATTTTTGAACAGTTTTTTTATCACAGGTTGGTGACACACATAACTAACTGCTATAATTTAAATTCTTCATCAGTTTTAAAGCTGAAACTTTTATAGTTATTGTTAAGGTTAAATAGCACTTGACTGATATTAGAATTGAAAGTTAAACTAGAAAAAAAAAGTTTTTAAATATAAAACTAAAGGATTACAGAAACTTTATAAAATAATCTCAGTCTAGGCTGAACAGAAATCAGTTTATCTAACATATTACATGACCATTGTATTATTTTATCACTTGGTTTTAACACAAATCATTCAGACAAAACAGTGTTTGGTTATAATTTGAGTCCTAAAATAAAAATTTCTGATAGAATTGAATAGTTTCCTCATCCAAAGCACTGGGCCTCTGTAAGTTCTGAAACAACTTCTTCACTGTCAAACACCTTGAATTTTTTTGGATGCGTTTGATGGAAGTGATGGTAGAACTTCCTCACTGCCTTTTTTTAGTGCTTGTGGAGATCTAAAGAAGCCCTTAGTTCGTGATTTTCAGTTTCTTCTTCTCTCTGTATCTTTTTGACATCCACATGCTCTGCAGTATCTTCCTTAAACCTTTTCTTTCTCAAATCTGTGAAGTTGTACTTTCTCATTCTCATTTCCTCTGAACTCAGCATTGTTTGTGGTTTTTCTTAAATATTTCCTTTGCCTTTTTGCATCTGAATCTGGGGGAAGAAAAACAATTATTAAGTAATAACATGCAAGGCAGAAAAAGTTTGTATGCCAGGCCAGCTTGAAAGTGATTTTAATTTTGGAAATTTCAGTGAATTTGCTTACTTCATAGAATTTTAGACACAAAAATCAACGTGATCTATATTAAATAAGACAATATTTTATTATCCTCCAAAATACAGCTTTTTTAATTGAGACAAAACTATCTGCAACACCTGCTGTGTTATAATATGAAGCTAAAGTGTTTTAGATCATGAAGTCATGACAATCTTCTGTCTATTATTTTTTTTTTTTTCTCTTTTCAATTCCATGAAAATGTGACAAATGTCAATAATATAAGGACTCACATTTGCTTCAGTGACACACATAACACACAATGAAGTTCTCCAAAACTGAAACAGGCAGTGAGTTCTGTTACAGTGTATTGTTGCCACATGAAGACTCAAATACAAACCCATATATTTATGCTGTGAAGAAGTAAGGAATGTAAAATAAAAGGTTGAACAAACATTACGCAGAAGAGAAATGTCTCCTTACCTGCTCCTTTTCTTTCAGAGGGCCCCAAATTCTGCTGCTTTTTGTTACATATGATTGTTTTTAGAAGAAAAGATCTCTCTGACAAAATTCCTTGCCTGCTTAAATTTAATTAGAATGAGTTCCCCTAATTACATGACTGAAGTCAGAGAGGTGACACACATAATGCTCAAAAAGTGTCACACATAACATTGAGTTTCATCAATTTTTTTAGAAACATAAAATATTGCAAGTGTTAAACACTGTTTTTTGTCTACCTTTACATATATACTCTGTCATATTTAAGAATGCGAAATTTTGATCATATAACTTCAGAGAATTTCCAGATAGAAAATTTGAAGTTAAAAAAATTGAATTCAGAGCGTAACACACATAATGCTGACTTTTAAGACTAAAAAAATCTTAGCTTGCATGCCACACTTTAGCACTTTTTTCTCATCAAAGCTGAACCCTTACTTTAACATTAAAAGGTGAAGATATATAATAAACATTCATAATTTTAATTCTGCATGCAATAGTTTGATTGGAATTAGGGAAAAATAGTAACACACATAACATGGAATACACCTTTTCCATGTTTGATAATGTGAGAAGTCATGCTATCTTTCTACTCATGCATTTTTTGGTTGTGGGTATGGATGATAGAATGGGTGTTTCTAGTGTAATAACAACTGAAGCTGTGTGTGTGGCTGCATGATATTGTCTGTTGAGTAAGTGATGGAATGAGCGCCATCGCCTGCATCATCTGTGCTGAAATCAGACATGTCAGTTGAAGATGCAAACTGAGTGCGAGGGTTGTTTTTATTGGTATCAGACTATGTGCTGTTGTTGCTGACACCGTCGCTTGATTACACATTCTTCGCTCTGAGTCAAGCAGTGTGCACACAGTGCAACATTCATGGGTGGTGATGTTATGTATTATACAAAGTCCAAATATTGACACTGTTCTCTACATACTTTACTGCATCTTGTGGAGTAGTGTGCTGGATCATTTTGAGCAGGTAATAGATTCCCAGAGCCCATTTTATGCACGTGATAATAGAATGCTTATCAGTCAAGTCATTCTCAATATAAACTCAGTAGTAAAGCACTAAATCTGCTTTGAACTTGGCAGATGAACGTCGGCTCTGGTTAGCGATTTTCGCATTCGTGATTTCCCCTTCACATTATGTGTGACACAGTCTATTATGCCATTCCAGTTGCTGATCACAAGTGTGCTCCCTTGTTAAAATATGTTTGTCTTCCTTTATTTATTGGATGAAATAGGTCGTAGAAAGCGGGACGTAAAAAGTCTGATGAAATAAAGTTCCTGATGAAAAAATTCTTAACAGTGCAAGTCACCTAAAGCAACATCACTCACATGAATTACAGTCAAATGGAAAAATGTTAACACAGGAACATTGTACATTAATCCGTGACTTAAGATTGGAGAAAAGAATGTGACTCGAAGTTCCAGATATTTTATAGAAATTTTTAAAACCTATAATTTGAATCACTTCCAAGTTTTTAATAAATGTGATGTAGGACATGAGAAAATGCTTAGAAACATAAACAGAAGCAAAATTCACAATGCTGGTTGTAGAGGAGAATCCAGGCTTTTATTTGATATGTAGTATTTCTGGATTTATAATAAAGATAAACTTGATACAAGCCTGTATAGGGAAAATTACAGTCATTCCACCACCCACATGCACACAGACAGGCTGTAGTCAGTGGGAGCGGCCTGTCAGGCCCTGATTTATGACCTAACCTAACACTACCGGGCGTGATCGTCGGCCGGGTGTGAACTAAGTTCACCACTAGGAGAATGGAACAGAACAGCTGTGAGCACTGTTTAGGGTAAAACATTCTTTTCCCAGACACATTGTGTGTTTTTCTGTTTTTGTTCTATTTTTTTTGTGCTAGCTGCTGGCATTGATCATGATGGAATTGAGAATTAGTGCCAAATTAGTCTGAAATAGGATTGTCACATGTGATTTGTCTGCAGCAGATGTGTTTGCTAATGATGAGTCAACATATTCATGTTTACTTCTTTTGAAAAGGTATGTCTTGTTGAAGGAACGCAACATGCTGATGACAATGGAGGCTGAATACAACAGAAACTGTGAACTGTTTCCCAGTCCAGAGAGGATAACAAAGGTCAGTCTACCAAAGTGGATTTTGCCCCCATGAGCTTTACTTCAGCCATTTCAACAAACTCTTTCTATCTACTTATATGGTGGTGATACAGTATTATATATACATATTTTACTTGCTACCTTTTATGTAAGATCGCCGCTTTTTTCTTAAGGCCAAGGTTGGCAGTAAAAATCAGTGTTAAGGGTCAAAATTGTTGATTTTGCGTTCTAGCGATATTTTTATTCTTTGACCTCTTATTGAGAGTATGGAATGCATTTTTGGATCAAAAGTTGATTTTGAGGACCTAAAATTGTCATTACTGCACAGTGAGGTAAGTGCATAATTGTGTATTTTTAAAAATCAAAATGCCTCAGTTCATAGCCCAGACAAACAACTTTGCATCGGTGAGAACCCTTCAGATTTGGTATCGATACAAAATCTGACCTCTTTCCTCTTAGCCAATGGTAACCTTTCCTTCCTTCAATGTAATTTTCCATGCCCAAACACCCATTCATTTTAATAGGGACGTGAGAAACTTACACATTCCATTCTCCCTTCATAGTACTATACTTTCATATATCGACTGATCACGTATGGCCTGTGTGCTCATGGGTGGGCCATGCATTGGCTGGCGAGCGAAGGTTGACTGTCTCTACTGGCTTGATGTGTGCAAGTAATGCCATTCAAAGGTCGTTTCCACTTGAAAACTATATATACCGTGCTGAATGTTATGCTGTTTAATGTCTTCATGTTGTTAGTGTTAGAAAAACAAACTTAGATGCAGGCTATCAGGAAGAATGCAAGAGCCAGAAGCCAGAAGTCAGAGAGAATTGGAAGAACTGGAGGGGGATTCTAACTGTGTTCTTGGTGGATTCTGAAGGGAATAATCACCATAGACAGACATTATCATGGGAAAAGAGACTGACACTCACTATATTTTTAGAAAATTGCGATTTACTCAAAATGTGCTTTTATTGCAATAAAACCCATTTTGTAAAATCTACCCATGGGATTTATTTGAAACCTTCAGGAAGTGTGCAGCAATGTAAAATAAAGATTTTGTGTGATATTTTTTTCAAAATTCGGGAATTTCTTTTTTTTTTCCACAATTTTTTTTCTTCTCAAAAATGTGAAAATTTGCATACATTATATAGTGGAATTTTCAAAAAACAGCAATAAATTAGCAATGCCAATCGAGCGCCGAATGTTCCGCCGAAAATCGGCCGCTGCCGAGGGAGTGTTTTTTGGGACGTGGGAAAAAGAGGGTCGCCCTCTTTGACACGCTCTCACACCGTTGTTTGTGAATGGATATGA
>JBCEWB010180211.1:0-10016 GCA_039654565.1 Peronia peronii
AAGATTTAGCCCAGTTTGAGAGTGAAAATAACTATTCTGATGTATCTGACATTGAAATGAGGCATGATAACAGCGATCAGAATGACTCTGATGATGATTCTAACAGTGAACAGATGACTGTTGGTGGAAATATCTTTTTTTTTCACTTTCGTCAACTTTCATAATTTTTTTAATACATAAAGATATGTCTATACACATATATATTTGGTATCTAATTAAAGATAAATCATTCCCTGATTTATTGGTGCAGTCTATTTTTATTTCATGTAACAGTATTTTGAAAAAAAAAAAATTTAAATGCGAATGTATCATTTGTGAATTTGAGTAACTTCCCTTTGATTAGTAGCATGTGATTTCTGACTGTGCTTGACCTTAACTAGTAATGGGTTAATTGATGTTGTTCAATGACTCATTCTTATTTATGGACATTGCTACAAAGGTGTAGACACATTGGAATGAATAATGTTCATTAATTTGACATGTACACAGTTATGAAATTATGCTGATATTTGCTGTTTATGGAGGTTGTATTGAATTGTTTTATCAATTTTTAATTTTTTTTTTTTAATTTGTAGTTAAGTGATAAGCTGCCAATTCAGTTTGGTCTTAGATTGAAAGAAAAGTTGACATGATCTGTGGGACTGTTTAAATTCTGGCACCCAGATGTTTTTTCATTTCAGTCTGCATTATTTTCAGTGGTGTTCTTATTGAGTCATCTTTCTTGTAATAACAGCTGTAAATTTTGAACACATACTACGGAAGTGGGGGTATGAAAGTGGATATGTTTGGCAAATGTGCATGCAGTAATGAATAATTGATCAGTATTTACAAATAATTTGTGAAAATTGTTCTTTCAACAGAAACATTGAAGAAACGGTCTGATCTGTCCATGAAACCAAAAGACACAAAGGATGTTGAAGCTGATGAGTAAGTATATGGAGATCTAAATATAAACCCATTGACTGATGCCATGGTCATTTTCACTCTCACCTTTTCCTTGACTTTTAAATTCTACTTATGTCATCAGGGCACCTGTGATACTGAGGTCACTAACATTTTCAGCCTTCTCTGTCCTCTGCTGCACCTCTGCAAATCCCATTCCTGTCCATTCTTGATTGCTGTCTTCTCATTTCTTCCTCTGTGTCCCTTATTTATGACTGCCTCTTGCAGTGCCATGCAAAATGGTTCTTAGCCATGAACAAGACACATTGTAGCTTCCACTGTATTGTACAGGTAATCAAAGTCTTTGTCTAAGCTTAAGAAAAGACTCATAAACAAATCAGATTAAAACTATGATGGATGCTTATTTACTTCTTGTAAAACAAGAACTGCCAAAATGATAACTCATCTTTACAGTAATCTGGTTTACGTTTCATTGCCCAGTGTGTGTTCTATTCATGACTGTATTCGGAATTTTAAAAACATTTCTTATTTGTATGGATTAGAATTACAATATTAGTTATATATAAGTTATACATGCAGAGCTGGATTTTGCTAATAGATTTTAGTAATTTATGGATCATTATGAACTAGGCATTGCAGTGAGGACACGCAGCAGGCGAAATCGGTGGTTATGAACAATCACAAAATTTCTTTCATTATGGCCAAACTTCTTCCACTTCTGGTGCTTGTTTTTAATATTTAGATGATGCTGACTATCATGGTGCTCTCCGATTGTCCCTGGGTTTCGTAGATTCTGGGATAATTTTGTTTGAAATTGAGAGAAACTTATTGTATTATTTTTCAAAAACTATCCGTCTTGTCTTTACCAAACTTTCTTTGTTTGTGCTTGGAGCATTCACATACTATATGAAGTAATAATTATTTCATTTGATACAACCCCATGCCTTCAGATGTTTCCCCAAAACTGGGAGTCGTCTCATATTTTGCATTCCTAATATCGATAACGGAGGCATTCACTGGTAATATTCCCAAAATCTTTTGAAAATTACCGTCTAATTGATTTTGACACCATATTGCAGCTACAAAAAATGTACTGTTATTGTGTTTTAATTATGACACCAACATAAATTTCTGAGAACTAGATCTAGCAGTAATATCAGCAGACTGAGACTGCTAGTGTAGATCTAGTCAAGTAGATCTATAAATACAGTAGCCGTAGTATTGGGAGCAGAGCAGATGAAGTTTAAAAATGGTTTTTATTTTGAGATCTAAAATGAATGTTCTACATTACATGAGGATATTATATTTGAAAGCAGGCTCAGTTTATTTTCAGTGGTTAATGGAGATCTAAAATAGTGGCAGGGTAACGTATTGCCATTATGCTCTTGTTATACTACGTTACTTGTTGGAGTATTTACCATCATTTTATTTGCTGCTTTTAAATTTCCAAGAAATGGAGACATAGATTCTAAGTAAACTCATGGATAGAATTCTCACTGTTAAAACAGAAAGATTGGTGTATCACTTGTGAAAATCTGATAATTAGAAGGGCAAATGTGAAACAAAATTATATTCTTACACTGTTACAGTGTTCAGCTGGGCAAAAGTACCACTCATTTTACCATCAGAAAGGTACATAATGATAAATAAGTAGTCTTCTGGGGGTTTCTAACAATTATCATATTTAGATTATAATTTTGTCCATCAATATATGTAGAGTGCTGTGAAATTTATGTAAATATATTGATTTTTTAGCAAATTTACAGTTCAAAATATGTTTCTTGTCCAAAGACAGTCACAGTATGCAATGGTAAGAAATGGCTGGTTTCACGGCAAAAATTAAATGTAAAAAGAAAATTAATATTATCTCAGGAACTAATCAAGTTGTTGAAACAATTTAAAAAGTATAATCATCAGAAGCTCAAGCTTTATCATTTGGGGCTATTTTCATTGTCATACATAAACTTTGAAATTTTCACTACAGTGCCTATACAGACAGATGAATTTAGATATCAGGATTAGTTCCTCTCAGTGATAATTAATATATAATTTTATAGATGTTACTTGTGTCTTTACAAATTTCTTCTACAGTCATTCAACAGGCATGGTCCTCCACAAAGACTCCAGGTTTTATCAAAGTTGGCAGAACTTTAAAGATAATAATCCTTATGTGAATAGTAAGTATGGACGTCTTGTTATCAGTCTTTTGTTCAAGGAGCATCTTTTCTCTCTCATCACAGACAGAATTGCTGTATTTTCTTTATTGCTGTAACATATTGTTATTTTTTAAATGTGCTTTAGATTGAAAAGTTTGTGATAAATTATGATGAATTTAACTTTTGTTTTTTTTGGTTGCATTCCAATTGAGAGCGGAAACAAAAATAGAAGAAAATGCTACTTGAATAGGTAAGGAAATTTTTGCTGAAATCAAATATTCAGTTCAAGTGTGATGTCGATGGAATATTTAAAGAGTGTCAGGGATGGTAGGGACATGTTTTAAAAACATGGTTTTAGTATGCATTACTTAAATACAGTCTTGATTATATAATGTATAAAGTGTTAATGAGTCAGCATTTTTTTAGTTTTGCAGTATATGGTGTTTCACTCATGTTTTTGTTGTGGCTGTTTGTATTTCATTTCTTCTATTCCCTGTCCATATCAGATTTCACAGCCATATATTTTCACCTATTTTTCAGAATTATTTGACTTGAAAGTGAAGTATGATGAGAGTGATAATGTCATGGTCAGAGCGACACGATTTTTCACTGATAAAGTAGGCCAAGTCTTCGGTAAGTTATTCTGAGGTCCGAATTCTAAACCTCCTTTGAGCACCACTAGAATATCCAGTGAAGAATGTCAGCTAGTCTCAACAAAATAACTGTTATCATGCACTAAGGTTGATCTGCTTGATATTTCTTATGATATAATGAACTTCAATTTTTATTTTCATTTCATTTTATGAGAAGGATTATTTAAATATCAGAGAGTAACTAGTCATGTACCGTTATTTGTTGTTCTTGATTATAATATTGTGAACATTTGTTTGGGAGGATTATTGAAATAGTCTATCTATGTGTAGTGTAATTTTCCTGTATCAAGACTTGATACTGATTTTTCCCAAAGTTTGATAATTAATGGTAGTGCCATGTTGGCCTGCACTTTTTGTTTCAATGATCCAAGTAATTTTCTTTCAGCTTCATGTTTTTATTGTTGCAGGTGGTGTATTTACCAAGACAGAAATGTCAGAAGTCTTAACAGAGGTCTGTAAAATTGATCCCAACTTTAATAGGGAAGAGTTTCTAAGGCTGTGTGAGAAAGAAATTATACCAAACATTTTAGAGGTATGTGACATTGATTTATGACCCTTAAGTCCTGATTTTGCCCAGTATTATCATCTCAGTACATTAAATGTAGATCTATGCCTCTTTTGGAAGGTGGTTTGCAAGGATGATTCCTGGACTCACTTGATGTGGAGAAAAAATGGATGGAAAGACAAGATTTGCCTGATTTTGTTTCATGTGTCAGCTTTTTAAATTAAACATTTTATTTTTATAAAGTTTGATGATAGTAATGAACAATACTTTTGTTCTATGTGCTCTTTTTCTTTTACTTTTGGACTATCCAATGTGGAATTTTTTGTGAACTCTGCTCTGATTGAGGTAACGGAAGCTCTCAATTTTGTTTTTCTCCACCATGAATTCATCTGTTGTCTTGGTATTTTTCCAGGCTATGGTGAGAGGAGATTTGGAGGTTTTAAAAGACTGGTGCTTTGAAGCAGTGAGTATGTTATAGAAGAAACAGATAAGCAATAAAGCAAAACTTACTCGTTCTGGCTAGGAATTCAAATTATGCTAACCGGAGGTACCAGTGTTGACCAGCGAAGAAGGCTCATCTTTTATTAAGACTGTAGAAGTTTTCATAGAATTTTCAAGGAGTACAGGCAGTAGCCATCTGCACCCTTAAATATATGTGTAGAGAATCTCTGTGAAAAAAAGACTAAAGGACATCTAATGATATCTTACTAGAATCAAAAGGAACTTATTAGAACTTGTTATTTTCATATTTGACGTTGTCAAGAGTTGATAGCTATCCATACTAGTATGCAGTATGCTATGATATTAATATGGGTGTTGTAGAGTGTGGTTGATCCTTGTTGTGGTTGTAGTGAGAAGTGACACTAGTGAAAAATTTCAGAGATAATGAATAGAAGCCACCTTTTATTCATGTGAAAGATTTTTTTTTTTTTTTGTAGGCACTTAAATTCTCTCCCCCCCCCCCCCTTTAAAAAAATCTTTTGAACATGGGCTGATCTAGAATATCTCTATTCATTTTTCAGATCCCCCCCGCCCCCCTTTCCTTTAAAAAAAAATCTTTTGAACATGGACTAATCTAGAATATCTCTATTCATTTTTCAGATTGTTATTTATACATGTTGCAAGACCTTTAGCTTACTTGATTCTGGGCTATTTTTAAATTTACAACTGTTAGTGTCCAGCAATCTTCAAGGGTTAAACAAACCTATGTAACACAAAATGTATCCACACATTAAAAAATTAATGCAATATACATGATAATCTACAGAAACAGCAGTTTGCATTAAAAAATAAATAAATAAATAAATCTATCAAATCATTGTTAGTTTATTTGTTATATTTTCCCACTTATTACAAATTCTGGATCTAGATCAGTTATGATAATCCTGTTCATTACTAGAATCACTGCTACATCCACCCAAACATCTCAAATTGCCTTTTTCATTCACTAATTTCAAATAAGCATGAAGGCGTTCCTAGCACAAGTGGTAATGTGGTTCGATTAGTTTGGTCTACACTAGGTAGCTTACTGTAAAAACTACTTCTGGTTGAGCCATTGAAACGAAATATTACCTTAGAAAGTAGTTGATATTTGGTTTGGCAGTACCCATAGTTGTTATGATAACTAGTGGTCACCCTACAAGGTTGCAACATCTGTCCCTGCTGGCATACAACATTTAGACTTGAATTAGACTCAGGTAAGTTAACGGTTTGCAGTTTCAGCAGATTGTTTGTACGATTTGTATTCTTGTTCAATATTTCAGCCATACAACACCTTGGCACATCCTATCGATCAAGCGAAAAAGGCTGGCTACAAGTTTGATTCAAAGGTTCTGGATGTCAGTCATGCTGATGTAAGTACATGCTATGTCAGGGCAGAGACAATAGTTGTGAGCTTAGAGTTACACTGCAAATATTTGTCCTCAAAAATGAATCTGATTGATTCTGTTATTTTCAAACTTTCAATAAAATTATTCTATCAGCGTTTTTTGTGTGTGTCTGTGTGGTGTGTATGTGCACTTATTATTGATTGATTGAGTGGGTGGGTGGATGGGTGAGTGAGTAAGTGAGAGAGCCAACAAATGAGCAAGAGAGAGAGACGGTTGGTTGGTTAGTTTGTTGGTTAGTTAATTAGTTAATTATTTGCTTATTTAGTAGATAGTTCATTACTTAAGTTTGTTGGTGGTTGGTTTGTTAGCTAGTTAGTTATTTGAATTAGTTAGCAGAGAGAAAAAGGAAGCTTTTAGTTCACCTTAGTATGGGAAAGTTTTAACATTACACCCAGACAATAAACTGATATACAGTTAAGCAAATTTGTTTGAGATTCCGTAATGTGAGATTTTTTTAGAAAGGAATAGTAGAAGGACTGCTAAGGGGACATAACCATGATAACACTAATGTGGTCAGATCTTAGCAGTATTCTTGGAATTGGCGTCTTTCGGTTCATCTACATGATATCATCCATTGTCTTTCGGACAGCACATTTCCCCCAGCCACATCACTGCGTGCATCATGTCCTGTGGGCTGTGGTCATTCCTTGTAATATAGACAGTGTGTACGACATAGTCTACCACCCGGCTCAATTACCACACTACCCCCTCTTGCTGGTTCATTTTCAGTGAGGCTCAAGTTTAGACTTACATTATATGCTGCCTACCCTTACCGTCCCACCCACCATTTCTCTCTCACCAACGGCCTGGAGTGAGCAAGGCCAGACAAAAAAAAGGGCCTTGTCAGACATTCTTTGAGATCTCATAGATGATAATGAAATTGTTTGAGAAGTATGTGTTGAGAGTTTGAGAAAATCGTGTTACAATACAAAGAAAACATAGGACTTTAAACGGTGCTTTAAACAGTGTTTGACATTTCCATGAATTCGAGACTAGTGTGTTCGAGTTCTTTGTGCTCAAGTGTATACACAAATAAATTGCCATATTCACTTACTTCTAAGCATCTGTAGCTTGTCTTTCATAGGATAATAATGAGGGGAAAAATATTTGTTGAGAGTAATATCTATGTTCTTTTGTCTCACATATTGTTGAGATTAATATCTGTATTCTTTTGTCTCACATAGGTTATAGCAGGCAAAATTATGGAACAAGGTCCAGTTCTGGTGATCAACTTCAATGCACAGCAGATTATGGTTGTCCGTGATGCCAAAAACACTGTTGTTGAGGGGGATCCTGTAAGTTGCATTTTTGTTTGATAGTTGGATAATACGCTCTAATACGGTTAAAACGAAATTTGCGGGGAATGGAAATCATTTCTTTCTATCGCTAATTTGTTGTATCCAAAGAGGCTAAATTGAAACAGGGATGCAAGTTTAATTATCAAATTATATCCCCTGATTGAAGAGTGTCCGCACTGCAACCTTATATGTTAAGGCCACTTCATTTTCATTTTTGTTGTTCTTGTTATAGGTATACATGCATTATAAAATGTGTGGTTATGTAGCTGTTATGTCGTTTGTTTGTGATTTTTCTACTTTTTTTTTTTTAAAATTCTTCAAGACTGTAGACAAAGTGGAGTTTGGAATGGCATACTTCCTGCAGATATCCGACTTTTTCAGTAAACCTTCATCAACTTCACAAATCAGTGTCCTTTTGAAATGTAGCGATAAACCTATTCTCCTACGTTTTAACATGTTTAGTTTCGATGAATTCATCATTGATTGCAGACTAGATCTAAAATAGCTTTATTGTCAACTTTAAGCTCACAACTTTCAATATGAAACTGAAGGATACCTATCGACTTCTCAAAACTGGCTTTCAAGAAATAGTGACAAGCACGACTGATTTGACTGACCGAAAGCCTGCAAGTGGAATTGTGTATAGTGTATGATTGAAAAGACAAAGGCCAAGGTTTACGGTGTACGGAGCCTTTCACTGACTTTCAGCCTCCTAGGGGGTGGTTATCTCGGGTGAATCCTCTGATACTGCGGTTGCGTGGCTTTCACGGTACATCATACTCGATTGGGGCCACGAGCGACGGGTGAGGTGTGAAACAGGGGGGGTTGTAGGTGCATTATTTCTATACGCTTGCGCCTCAGGCCTTACCCTCAGTTTCATACTGCTGGGCAGCACAGCACATTGCGGGCGCCAGTTCTTGACTCATTCACGGACGATTTCTTTGTCGGAGCTTGTTGTGTCATACTGCTGGGCAGTACAGCACATTGTCGGTACCGGTAGGCCTACTTGACACGCTCAGGGATTCTTTGTTTATCGAAGGGAACTAGTCCGGTACCTGAGCTTGATCTTGGTTACGCTTCCTATGAAAGAAAAGTGCGATCAGGGAAACGAAAACTGTTCGTTGTAAGCGTAGTTTTCGTGTCGGCCCATTGTTTTATTTCTTTATAAGCATAAGAAATTACATAGCAAAAAAACGGTTCCTAAAGCTTCTTTCTTAATAACGCAAGTTTTGTTTTAAGCATTTTCTTAATAACCGTGTTAGAGTGTATTTGCAAGTTTGAATCTTATGAATTGGGAATGGATATGATAAAAAAGGCATCCAAATTTTTATACCCGCATCTTTTTAAAAACTATTAAACTTAAATGGTAATTATTATTACGATATTATGTTGTTTATACAACAAAATGATATACCACTATCAGTAACTCCTAGCTCATTGGCTAGATCTAGTGCATCAGATCCAGATACCACCACCCCTCACAATGCACATTTAAAAGAACACTGGATCTCGTTTTCTCTACAGCACTCACTTTAACACAAGATGTAGATCTACATATACAAAATATAGTAATGATAGTAGGAATCTTGACCTACATCTTAGGTTTATGTTCAAGTTTAGGTATGCTCAGTATAACAGTGTTAATAAAGTTTATGTATCGGTGCAAGAGGAAAGAAGCAGGGGCTTTTGAAACTATCTTAAGTATTAGTAAACATGGAGATGTCGAATAAGGTGTAGGTCAGTTTTACAGGGATTCATTGTATGCTTTTAGCAAGAATAAATGTTTTGAGCCGTTTTCTTTAATTTTCTCAAAACAATGTTCTTGTAACAATTTTCCTGAATACTTTTTATAATTTTGAACAGATTGTTATGAAATCTAGCATACATATTCTCTGATGCATATATGAGGCCTGTTCAGAGCCATTTTTTTTTTTTTTTTTTGATAATTGACATCATTTGACTTTCAGTGACACCTGAAATTCATAATTTGCATAATGTTTACATTTTTGGAGAATATACTACTTCAGCATGTTTTTGTTAAAAGTTATGAGATATAGATAAGGTAATCTCTGGATGAGCCTATAATGCTTCATATAAAAGTTTATTGAAATTGGTCAATAATTATGAAAGTTCAAAATTACAGTACAGTGGAATACGGATGAGTGGATGCCGGTGGGGGAGGAAAAATAGGATCGACTCATCCGTAGGTTCGACTCATCCGTATGTCGCTAAAGACAAAGCTACAAATAGTCACTACTTATTTGGAATGACACATTGTCGGGCTTTATAATGGTTAGTTCCCCTTATGCATTCTTTCATCGAACATCAAATTTGATCTCTTCCATTCCTTGTTAGTGAGATCTAGCTTTTGGTTGAATTTAATGTAGCACATGTATTATTATCGATGCCCGTTGTCATCGGCCGTTGAAGTTTCACTGTCATATAAACTGACGATGTCTACCGCTCCCAGCCCTTGCCTCCTGAACATTCATATTCAACTCAACGCGATCGCTGCACGCAGATTCGTCACCCTCGAACACTCTTCCCACCGCTTCATACCCTTATACTAGGCCTTTTTCAAGATGATAAACATTACATGCGATGAATCTATC
>JBCEWB010180222.1:0-10016 GCA_039654565.1 Peronia peronii
TTATTTTAAGCGGAGGTTGCGTTGTCGGCGTTTGTTTTAACCAGTCGTTCATTGGTAATGGAAAAGAAGAAAAAAAAATCGGGACCATGAGGAAAGTTTATTTTAACCGAGATTTTATCTTAAGTGAATTTATCTTAAGTGGACCCCACTGTAGTCTGATGCTAAATTTTTGCTGTACAGAATTATTGATGGCATTGGACAGGAAAATAGATCTAGTGTATTTTAGTTTGGAAAAAATATCACATAGTTGTGGTCCTTCAATGCTGAGATAATAACACTCGCTCTTAACTCCTGTGACTGACTCACGCATGGTCAGTTAAATCCATTTTTTCAATGACACTCCCTTTGTCTCATGCACTTCACCCAATATGCACAACATTTAAGTCACCACATTGTATATGCTATGCCATTCATTCTGAACTGTGTTCCTCTGGTCATCAAAGATGATGTGGTGTACTGTGCTTGACTGCAGTTTGGCTTTTGTTCAGATGATCTAACTCCATGGAACATGGCGCATCCTTCTGATCAACTGACGCACATCTTGTTCCATGGGAGCACGACTTGATCTGCAAAGATACATATTATTCAAAGTGAAACATGAACAAAAATCTTTCAAAATACAGAAAATTTTCCTGAATACAATCAGAGACAACAATACATGGTCTTACTGACTTCAGTTTGCTTCTTTTCAAAATAAGAAATCTACTGATGTTTGCAAATGAAGTTATGAAACATGATGTTCCTGAAGTGAGTTACATTTTATGATCCAGTGGTAAAAGGATGAAATTTTTCAAATCAAAAGAACAGAAAATGATTATTTTTGAGGACCTATGTAATAATTTGTGCAAACCACCTGTTTATGGTTAGATTACAATTGTGAATCAAAGAACACCAGTAGATGATGGGCAAGATAGCATTGTACGCATACGTATTACATGTGACGCAGTATTTGAAGGCTCTCATAATATATTCCGTATGAAAGATATAAAGCACATTTAAAGCTCAATCACTGACACAATAATTTTCAGACAAATCATTAATAAAAATTAAACAGCACAAAATCTCAACAAAAGTGATGTATCATTAGACATGCTCATGAATGACAAAACATTCCAATTTGTCCAAACAACTTAAGAATTTAATTTTCAAATTTTTTTAAAACAAATGTACCTGAGCAGTGACAAAATTAAAATGGGTTGTGACAGGCCATCGACCATTGTTTCTAAATTTGGAACACTACTGTTTAGAATTAAAAAGTTCAATTCTTTTGGATGGTTTAGGCACACTTAACAATTCATATTTAAATTATATTTATGAGCCTGGTAGTGGTCCACAATGTTACTATCGCCTTTGAACTGAAAATATAACATAGATTGTATAATCAGTAAGATGCTAATTTTGCATGACTCCAACTGAAAAAAAATATATTTCACTTACTTTGTTTTGATAAGGATAAGTCGTTCTGGCTCTGAATCTGATTGCTCCATCTCTATCTTGCATCTTTCACACAAGTACTTCAGCTGAAAAAAAAAAAAAAAAAGAACTGAAAATGAAATCTAAACACTTACTACCAAAAAAAGCATGTTCAAATATTCTCTCCACAAGATTGCAATCTTGCATGTGTAATGGACTTGTTCAGTATCTCCATGTGGCGAAGAGGATCCATGATGTGATAGCTGAACGCATTAAGAAGAAAGGCACAAAACACCTGTCTTTTCAATCAAGATGCAAAAAAAGTTAATAAATCTATCCTTTGGAACTGTTTGACATTGTTGTTACATGTATTTATAAGTTGCACAATAATAATACATGTGGTATGAATTATTTACAGTGCAATGTATTCTATAGTTTACACAAAGGAACTGGGTCAGCCTCTATGACATGAATATTCCCACTGCTTAACAAATGCAGTGTTGATCACCACCAGATGATCACTTTGAGATTACTAATGAGTTCATTGCCACACATCAGATCAATCACCTGTTTTGATGAAAGTAAATAAATGAAGCAAAAATGTTTTGAAAATTGACGAAAGTAATATGCAGTCCCCAAAGTACATAGAGAGGACAAAAATTACCGTAATTATGTACATCACATAACAAATCACATAATATTAATTTTTTTAAACTGGGTTTTTCCATTCTCTTTTTAACCTATAAATAATTTTAATGAGAGAAAAAAATGAGATAAGTAATAAAAACTGAAAAGCTGGATACCCAGAAAAAAATTGCCCTCATATCTTATAAATCTGCTGTGCATTCTTATGGGAACAAAACAACCGGGCATTTTGAGTACCGATTGACATACCATTTGTGTGAGATCAGTGTGGACTCGGACTTGAAACTTTTTCACTTGTGGGTCATGCATAAATGTTGCAAGGAGTTCAGCCAAGGCTTTGCTCTTTCTCCTCACCTGTTGATAAATGTAGCCAAACATTTTATTCATGATGTGTCTCTCAGGCTTTGTAAGATGATCATGATCTCTCATCTGAGACATAATGATTATTTGAGAATAAATTACAACAGATTCTTGATTACATGCACTGTTAAATGCAAAAGGGTGCAATTCATATGATGTGGCCTTCAGCCTTCTACTTTTCACATTTCTTTTAATACCTCGGTGTTACAATCAATCGGACATTCCGGAGATCATGATTTTGACACTTTAATAATAAAATAATCACTGTGACATCTTGGTAAAAAGTATCGGCTTGAAGATATTGACAACCACAAAATTAGCACTGTTCACAGAAGCAGCCCAATATAAAACTGTTCCGGATGAATACAATCAAGATGTAAAAAAAAAATTCACCACTCGGCTTTTGTTCAAAATCTCATATTCATTATGACGGCAAAAGATACCATACATTGAAATGGATGATAGGAGAAATGACATGATTAAAACAGTTCAAAATGAAAAGTGGACCATAACAAATTGACTAAATCACAAATGATATGCATACTACCTTTAAAATATCCACATCAACATCTTTGGGGTCTGTTCTGTCCTGATCAGAGTTCTTGGGTGACTCAGACATTGCTCGTTTCCCTTTCCTTTGGGCTAAAAAGGACTGCGTATCTACAGGCAGTTTGAATGGACTTCCGCGGGCCTCTCCTCCATTTCCTCCTTTGCTACTGGTCTGGCTTTTGAGATCCAAACTTCCACGGTAAGTATGTGATTGTTTCTCACAATTTGAGATGTTCTTTCCAGATATGAGGCAGGTAGTTTTGATCATGCCTTCTTTGCTCGTTATTTCTGATTCTGATTTTTTCCCAGTTAGAGGCTTCGCATCTGTTTTTTCCTGACTGACATTCTTTGAAAGTGTAGATATCATCTTAAATTGCACTGTCTGACCACATGCATCTAGTGAGAAAAACTTGGCATTTTCCATTGGCTTACTCGTGTCCTCAGAAACATTTGTGAAAAGTTGTCCTCCAACTTCTGATGAAGCCTGTGGTGTCAGTCCAATTTGACTTTCACATACAAGTATTCCTTTTGTGAATGATGGCTTGTCATTGTTGGTGTCGGGTGGGTTTGAGCATTTCAGTGATGACTGCATATTTTCCTGCAAATGTGTCTCCTTCTGTGGGTTTGCATTTCTAAATGTCATTTTTGATGTCGGCTGAGGTGATGCTGATATTGGCAACGGTATCAGTTTAACATACGCTCTCTTTGTGATGCAAGGTACTGATTTCTGAACTTGACACTTTGATAAGGACTCCTTGGGTTTAGATGATCTCCCAAAAAGATGTCCACCACACTTTGCTGTTTTTGTTGTATCATTTGAATTATTTTGAGGTGCCGGCATCATACTGATATTTGAATTACCACACATAAGTTTCCGTTTCAGTGAGCGCAAAATGTTCTTAGTACTCTTTGCTTTATGTGAAGCCTGATTTGACAAAATGTTGGCAGTGGCCTTAGTTTTAACCTGGCCCTCTTGAGAAAACATGTTTTGTGCACTTGTAGTGTTGTCTTGTGGCAGATCACTATCAGCATCCTTTTCCTGGTTGATGGAGAATCCAAGATTGAGCACAGAATCTGCTCCAAGAGTATCTGACAGATCTGATAATTTCTTCTTCATTAATTGACGACGTAAACTTACATTAGGTTTAGTTTTTGGAAGTGGACCATTGGGCTTATCACTCTGGCTTGGTTGTGGCGTGGAGGATTTTACTGTGGCAAAACAATCTTTTTTCCTTCTGATGATAACTTTGGGAAGTCTATGAGACGGTGAGTTTGGGATCTCACAACTCAGTTCAGGGGTGGTTGGATCAGATAAAATAGATGTAATGACAAAATTAGCAGTTGGCAATAAAGATCCTGGACAGCCAATGATATTGTTCTTTTTGCAACTGCTGGAACCCACAATCTCCCTGGCCTGCGCAGTATCTTTGTCCAGATAATCACTGTCTGATGATTCAGAAGCTGCAGATGTGATGAAAGCTGTATTGATCTCATCCGTTGGTTGATCAGAAGCAAGACTGGAAGATTTACATAGCTTCAGTTTCAGTGAGGATTCAACAGCACTAAGGACAGACCAGGTTTCTCTTAGTTCTGATCTGTGATGTGCTGAGATAGAACCAGATGAAGTGAGTGATTTACCACAGGGTGACACAATCCTACTTTCCTCTTTGGTTGTTTCATTTTTTGAAATGTTAGCATTATAAAACGGGTCAATATGACCTATACATTCAGTTGTGTCCTTTACAACAGAAAATTTCTCTTCTGAAGTTGACTTTGGAGCATTGTCATCATTGCCAGCAATTCCACTTGTAGCATTCATTATTACTGCAGAACAGTTTGGTTCAGGAACTGCATTTACTGTGACACATAACTTTTCACTCAAGCTATGTTGGAGTTTTGAGATTGGCTCACACATGTTGACAGTTTTCACTGATGATGGTTCGGTTGTCCTGCTACTGCTCTCTTCACTTGCTGGTGTTTGTGAAATCTGATCAGATCTGGCTAAAGTATCTGGTGTAGCTGGATCATGTGAGACACTGTGTGATTTGGAAAGATCTATTACCAAGCTATAACATGTGCTGTTAGAGGATAATGACTGTGATACCATAGGACTGGTTCTGTTACATACTTCTGAGGGTTGTATGTCATTCTTTGCTGAATGGATAAGATATGTTTTATTAAAATTTTGTTCATTAGTCATATCAAATGCATGAGACTTGTTTATTCCACCTTCTGTAAGAAGTGAGCTGATGTCTAGATCAGCCACCTCAGAATCGCAAAGATCCATCACTTTTTCCTCAGGGGAACAGCTAGTGGTTCTGTTTACATGCTGATCTGACAGTTCAGGTGTCTCACCAGCTATCTGCATGGACTTCATTTCTACACATTCACTCAGACTGGAATACTGATGATAAAAGTCTTCACGAGGAAAAGTACATACATCTGAAACTTTGATCGCACTGTCTTCTTCCATGTAAGTTGCTTTATTGCCTTGTTTCTCTTTGATAGATAAATCAAGAGGCTCATAGTCATTTGAACCTTTGCAATCACATGCCTCTACAGCATGTTCCTGAGCAGAGTAAGAGCATGAATCTGAAAATGCCTTTGGTGGAGGTATAGGACTGACTGTTCCAGACGAGTATTTCTCATCAAGCAAGGAATAATCTGTTGTGAGTCCATTTTTGTATTGCACTATCTGAACAGATGTAGATAGTGGCTCCCATGAGCGCTGAAGATATATAGACGGAGAGAGCTGCAAATCTGAGGGTGCATAAGGTCTGCTTCTGATGTACATAGGAGTTGTATTACAAGGCGATGCAAACAAACATCTCCTCACACCTTTATTAGATTGATTTGCATGACATTGGTGTTGCTGTTGTTGTTGTAGCTGTTGTCGTTGTTGCTGAGCTACAATGTTCAGAGTTGTTTGAACCACAGCGTTGTAGTCTGGTTGAGGAGATGATTGGGCGTTTGTGATGTCCTCATACTCCAGCCTCCTGGCCACATTACGGATTGTATCCCTCAGTCCCTCCCGCCAGCTGCTGTCACTCCCGTCGTCAGAGAACAACACTGAGTGCTCGCTCGGGGAGGCAGGTCTCTGTGAGAGAGATTGAATTGTTTTTTAATTTTTTTCTTTAAGCCAATTAAAATACTAATCCTCAAATCACTTCCTCAAATTCACCCACCATGCAAAACAGATGGCTACCGGGTTTTTGGTTTGTTTGTTTTGTTTGTTTGTTGTTTTGCTCCGGAAATGCTCTTATTCCTTTTTTTTTTTCCTTATGTTTTATTTATTTCAGCAACTTTAACATCTAAAAACCCTAAGAATGGTTACATGACTATACTCGAACATAGAAGTAATAACACACTTACGTTAAGTAGGTTCCTTGACATAAAAAATTAATGTTAAATTTAGTACCGGTATATACATGTAGATCTATTTCCAGTCTTTTTCTTTACGAACTTTTCATGACTTTTCAGATATAATTTTTAACAAAAAAGACAAAACAGTGTCATCCTGATTAAATGGCGGCGGTTCAGATATCCGTGTTGTTGCTGTTAAAGTTAATATTCATTGACACTGCCCCCCTCCCCCCCCCCCCTCTCTCTCTCTCTCTCTCTCTCCTAACCCACATTCCCCTCATCATTTTCATCGCAACAGCCATAATGACCCAAAAAAGCGCATGGCGAGTGACGACAGGACTTCCGTCGCTGGAGACGTGGGCATGGGCGCCACGTGCACGCCTAGCCTATAGGACACCAGTCTGTCGTCCATTTGTGTACCTTTCCTTGTCCACTTTACAACCACGAACTACCGTGGGTAACTCACTGTGTCTGAGCCCTGCTCCCAGCCATTGTGTGTCTGTATACCCTGTCGCCCTAATGCAATCAAAGGCATACTTTGCCCGCGGTGGTCGTGGCGGCTGTAGTATTACTCTCCGATAATCATTCAAACCAATAAACCGCAGAGTTACACTGCAATATTTGTGGAACCTGAACGTTTGTTGTTCTGCTTTGAACATTGCGAAAAACATGATTGACCTAGAAAGTCTAGATCTAGATCTAGATTCTACATTATATTTAGATTACTGACCACACCGGTGTAATTTATGAATATTTGTTTTTGCTTCTTTGAAGAAAGGGAACCAAAATAGATCTAGATATTGGACAGTATTGGTCATCAGCTGTTCAGCAAAACATCCAGCTAACCCTGATAGTTTATGCTCTGTTGATTGTTGTTACTTAAGCCGTAGGAAAAGCAGACATGTATTTGATAAATCGGCATTTAATCCTTGAAATGTCAAAGAGTATGTCTAGATCAAACCAACCGTGGACTTGATGTTACCGGTATTTCTATTTCAGCTGGCTAATTAGATCTAGATCTAGACTCTACTTCCTTTGAGAAAAAATAAAAAATAAAATTATGGGTCATAAGATAGATCTAGATCTCTATGTGCCAAGAAATATAAATAAATAAATAAGATAAAGTTTTTATCATAAATGCGTAAAGTTCAATAATGGTGCCATTTCCTAACCAACTCTTCAATACAGAACAATATTTTTTTTTATATATATCTTCTGCAAGGGTAAAAAGTGATTTCGGTCATCAGAGTGCGCTCCATGGATTTCGATCACCTGACAGCGCTCTATGGCCCAATTCGTGATTTCTAGACACTTGTCTGCTATCGTCATTTGTCCGCTGCCCAGTGGTGCCGCACCCCATTGTGAGACACCCGTGGTGACTGGGAGCTGCCGTCTAACACCTTGATGTGTGGATGACCCTTGCTACGTCGTCTTTGTACGTGTGCTGTAACACAATCCAAGCAAGTGATATACCGATTCCGACGCTGAGAAAGTGGCGCCGACAAAAATCCGTATGATAAGCACAGTTATACTATAGCCTACTCAAGGAGCTCCTTGAGTCTACAACATTTATACTTTTGGGAAACAAAGAAAACCCATGTTTAAGAAATATATATATTTTTTTTAATGGGCATGTAGATCTAGATCTAGTCTGCGGCAATATGGCAAGGTATGGGTTACTTTACATCACACTTTCATATGAAACATGAAACATGCTGGTGAAATTCAGAGACTAAAATAATAGCCCTACACAATAACCTCAATTTTTCAAATATGAAGACAGCATTAACATAGATATTAATTTATTTAGAATCTAGATCGATTTTGATAACCTTTACAGGCTAAATGTTTTGGATTTCTTTAAGTCCTGCCCAGGTCATTAAAAATTAAAGAAAGAACGAAAGAAAGAAAGGAAGAAAGAAAGAAAAAGACATTTAGAGATCTAGATCTAGAGATCTGGATCTATGTGTGTGGACACCAGATTATAGTCTAGACTAGATCTAGATCTAGGTTGGTACAAAACAATTGCGTTGCGTACATATAGATAGATCTAGATCTAGAGTCTAGGTCTAATATAATCATGTAGATTCTAGATTTAGAAGATAAGACTCTAGATCTAGATCTAATCTAGATCTCGTCTAGATCTAAATAAAGTGTAGTTTGGAGAAGTGCAGCTGACGGAGATCGATAGGAACAAAATATTTGATTGGCGGTGTCTGGGAGAGACCCCCGAGGAAATACTGCGTGAGAGAAATTTAGATTAGATCTCTCTCTTTCTCTCTCTCTCTCCTTCTCCCACTGCAGTGGATCTTTTCATTTTCTGTTAAAGTTAGATAGATCTAGATAAGTTATAAGTTAGATGAAATAAAAAAAGAACAAACGAAACAATGCGAAAGAAAGAAAAGAAAAGAAAGAAAGAGAGAAGCGGATGGAAAATGCAAAGCTTTTTCTAGATCTATCTGATATTGATCTACAGGTAAAAGTTAGCCATTTATTATTATAACTACAATGAACGGAGTTCTTACCTTAAATTTCGTCATGGCATACGAGGCATCCAGCTCCATCTCAATGTTAGCTTGACTCGGTTTATTTTTTATCTGCAAACAAGCAATAAGTGAATAAGAGATGATCGCCTCCCGCTGCAGAATTATCGACTTAATCAACACAAGGAACGCTTTGATCAGAAACCGTCTGCAAAATCGTGCGAAAGGCGTCTCTTCATTCCCCACAGACACACAAAAAAAAGTCACACTGCTGAATGTGAATGTGAATGTGCTTTCCGTCAAGTGAGATATCACCGAAAGACTAGCCTAGTAATCATCAAATCAGCGATATCAAATCCTTTGCTGTAGGCGCAAGTATAATAAGGCCTGTCAATCACAACAAGGCCCTTGATAACTATACAAAGGGAGGGACCGTCACATGGTAGGGCCACGCCCCTTTTTGACAGGTTGGGTCGCTCCATTGACCAATGAAAAACAAGCCCGGGGCGACTTTGCGATGCTGACTTTTCTGGTTGTGTTTACGCCTTCGTCTTGGTATGCACATTGAAAGAAGGCAATAATATTGATGTTTTCCCCTTGTTTGTGAACACATGCAGTTCTCTTTCATCATGATCACTAAATGATTGAGACTGAATGGTGGTTATAGATGAAAGAAAATGAAAATAAAAACACACCTGGTAATGAAGCAAGGTGATTGTAAAATTATGGTGGTAGTATAAAATAATAATGATCGGCATCCGTGTGATGCAGTTGCTAGGATAACAACAATGTTTTTATAGGTATTCTTTCTAAATGATTGATATGATGAGTAATTTCGAGAACCATAGGGAAACGCACACTCACACTCAATGCACAAAGAATTTTTTGTTGTTGTTGTTTTTTGGTGGTGTTCCTTTGGTTGTTGTTTAATTATATAGCCTTCTAATCCTGAGGGTACCATTATCTTGGCTTTAAATGCCTGTCCAGTTTGGTCAGAGGAAATCTTTAGAAGGTAAAAAAATTGGGGGTTTTGGAAATTTTGCCCGGAATGGAATCTCAGTCAAACTCTTTGTCAAATTCTTTACTTTACGTTCTATATTCGTCTTTCAACCTCCTGGTGGAGGTTAAGGGGGACGCAGTGGCTCTGTGGTATGGCGTCTGCTCACGGAGAAAACGGGCCGGGATCGACTCGCGGGTTCTGCA
>JBCEWB010180233.1:0-10015 GCA_039654565.1 Peronia peronii
TGTTGTTGTTGTTGTTGTTGTTGTTGTTGTTGTTGTTGTTGTTGTTGTTGTTGTTGTTGTTGTTGTTGTTGTTATTTGCTGTTGTTGTTGTTTTCTGAACAAAAAAAAGGAGAAGAATAAATAAACATACACAAAAAACATACAGACACACAAAAACAAACAAAAAATAATAATGGAAATAATAATAATAATAACAGTCCTTTTATTTGCCTGTTTATATATGGGCACAAATTAGAAATTACAATGTCAGTGAAAACGGTAATCTGCATTTGGTTCTGCTTCTGTTTTTAATTTTTGAAGAAGGCTATAATAATATCGATCTAACGGTATCAGCATGAGTTTCTCCAATGATTGTGATTTACCTGTTTCAGCAGGAATTCTTGTTTTAAACTGAATAATATCATGTAGAGCAATTCTATAGCAAATTTGATTTCGCCAATATTATGTTTCGTTCCGAGTCAACGCCAGTCAAGATGGTGTGGATAGAGCGACGGAGACAAGAGACATGCGAGGAACGTTGTGCGTGAGCTGTCATTCTCCCTGTTAGATATATACAATAAATATGTTCTTCTCAATCAGGAAAACTGCATAAAGAAAAAAGGAATCTAATTGTGGCTCGGTTGATCTCACCGAGGTCGGGCAGAAAGTGTCAATATTTCCCTATTAAAATACGATTCAGATTAAGTTTAAGAACGTGTGAGATGTACTTGATGTAACGACGCAGCGATTTTTACTTACTCAGAAGAAAACCTTCAATTGAACAAAAGCTGTTTCTTCAGTCATGCTGTTCGAAATTTCAGTATCATATCATCAGCCTCACGAAAATGCAAGTCACATAGCAAAGTATGCCATTGGCTTAAATACTTATAGTTACAGCCCGTTAGACGTTGTCCACTTCTGACCTGAGCTCTTCTCTCTATCTCTCTTTCTCTCTCTCTCTCCGTCTCTCTCTCTCTCTCTCTCTCTTTCTCTCGCACTTGATGCGGACATGAGCAGATTGAAAAAGAGAGAATTTAACAACAAACTGGTGTATCGTAAAAAGATTCGTGTGTATGGAACATGAATCATCAAAATGTGTTTCGGTCTCTACAAGCTCAAAGGACAGGCACGAAGATAGACAGAATAACTAAAGATCACTGGGAGACTTAGCAGAGGAAGAGTACCTGTCTATTTTATAAAGGCCTCTGATAGAACTTATTAGTCGCAGTCAATGAAGCAAAACTTCAAACTCTTTCAAATCGGACATATTTAAGATTTCGATATAAGCTGGGTGAGAGACTTGCAATCTAACGGACAAGCTGATATCAAGCTTTTCCATTTGAGGAAAGAACCATCACTCCCAGCTTAGCTCGTCCAGTTACACACGGCATTGCAGCAGTCTAAGGCCGAAAACATACTGTTCCGTCCGATAACCAGCCATCAAAAAGTAGGCTGATGGGGGAGGAAAATGTAAAACAAAGTGAATCCGTCAAATTGTCGCCTTCGTTTGTATTGGGCACAATTGAATTTTTTTGTTTTGTTTTAAACAGCTTTATTGGCAAGAAATCGCAAAAAAAAAAAAAAATTATACCCTTGCCTATTTTTTGGTCGCTGATTTCAAATATGTATCAGAAAAAAAAGGGTTCTAAGTTTGGCGATTGTACGCCCCGCCTGGGCCATTTTTAGATACGTGAGTGAAGTTCGTCCGACAATTCGAAGAAAGTAGAACTTCAGTTCGACTGATCTCTGCCAATCGGCGACAGTCCAAGGTGACTATAATTGTAACGTCTGTTTTGTCTACATTTTTCTTCTTGCACCATTTCAGTCCGTGACTTTGTCGCCGATTTCTGTCGGATTGTCGGACCAGTATGTTTTCGGCCTAAGACATATATACATACAGAGTGAAGCAGAATTTTGTTGAGATTGATGGATGCGAACGGCGTCTTAGTCTACATTGCAGTCTTAAAATTGTTTGTAGAATTGACAAATCCTTCAGAAATATTCAAACTTAATGACATTCCCTCCATTGCCAACGCCAATCCATATCAAGTGCAGAACTGTGAAAGTGTACCTTTTTAGCGAAAGGGCCAAAGTAAATATCAGTTGATAAGTTTATTAAAGGGACGGGGAAAAGTAGAAGTCATGAACTATTTCTGCTCATTACAACAAATTCCAGGTATGCAATGCTACCCATGAGTGACTACAATGATTTTGGGAGCAATATAGGAAAAGTAAAGATAATGTGCAAGAGGCTTTTTTTAAATTATGGTTGAAACTGTTAATTATTAAATACACAATTTTAATTTAATTAAAAGTGAAGACAATGACAAGAAAAAGAAGAAGAATATCTCTAGCAGTGAAGAAAAGCAGATGGTCTCTCATGGCCGTGATCCCTTTTTATCTCCAATGTCCAATTTTATACAAAAGATTTCTATATCACAAAATTAATGCCATTTATTATGTTTCTTTTATTTCATTTTCTTCCAATTTAATTTTTTATTTCATGACAGAACAATAATGTATGAGGTTCTGAGTGGGGTGTTCCCTTTCAATGGTGCAATTTCTGAAAAGATAATCTGGCAGATATGTGCTGGACGGCGGCAGACCCTTCTCTCCTTGAAATGCAGTACAGCGATAAAGGTAAGTTAATGGCTTTATTTTTCTTAAACTATGGTATCATAATAAACTGAAGAACAGGGTATACAGCTAATGACCATGTTATAGACAACTATGCTGAGGCTGACACATCAGATAAAGTGGGCTGAGTGATTAAAGCACAAAGAGATAATGAACAGTAGATAGAATGAGAGTGTCACAAACTTTGAGTGTGAATGGGTTTCAGTTGTGACTTGTAAGTGGTAATCAGGCGGTGTATGCGGACAAGACGCACACAAGAACAGAGAAATAAAAAAACAGGAATCCTCGGCGTCGAAATGATGCAGAATTTATTGCAAGTGCTTGATAACAATACAAACTTCAGGGCAGTTGTCTAACTCCGATGCATACGGCACCCGCTGCATTACACTTTTTCTTTGCACTTTCTCTCCCTTCCTCTCCGGCTGAGCCCTTATATAGACACCAGCTAGTCTTGAACTCGCTGGAACTACAAGCTCTCAGTACTTCTGTAAAACCGTGACGTAGTGCGCATCTCGAACTCCCTCGAACAAACAAGCTCTCAGCACCAAATACGGCCACACACAAAACCGTGACGTAGTGCGCACACACATGACGTCATACACACACAAGGTCTGACTAAAAATCATCCCGTACAAAATGCTTAGAGAGTATCTCAGACACGCTCGGTGACCCAGCATTTCCACGGGCCCGCATACGCACGCTCACGACACACGCTTGCGTGGGCCCAGTATATACAATTACGATCCACTAAACATCGCTCACAACACATACTCGCGTGTATCCAACATGTATAATCATGATTCGTTGCAGAGAGAAAACCGACAGAAAAAAAAAAAGAGAATAGTGCAGCCAAATAAATCTTGGCCGCACCAATTTGAAAATTCAGACTTTTTCAGACAGTTTCATAAAATTCCAGAATGGAATGGAACAGAAAACGTAGGTCATAGCAGGCCATGTAGGGACGATATCATTATGATTTAATTACAAAAAAAAATGATAGCTGTCAGTTTTTGTTATTAGCTGGGTATGCCAATTAAATTTGCCATTTAATATAACCAAAATTGAGATAGGCATTATCAAAATCATATAAGCAAGCAATCCCTAAAAATGTAATCGAACAGACGTTATTAGATTAGGACTGTATTTTACTGCCGAAATTCAAAAGGAATCGTCCAGTGGCAAAAAACACAACAAAAACAAACAAAAAACAGACAAATAAACTCATTAAATTAGGTTTAGACTGTGCTGTTGTATTTATGTATTTATTTATTTGTTTATTTCTATTGACCAAGAATAGTTTAGGAGGTATTGTGCTGAAAATATACTTGACTTCTGTGATTTATCACAATGTGTGCATGTAATTTTATTTGCTTATAACAGCTATTTATTGTTTCCGGTAATTTGACCACCAGAACAAGGAACAGAAACAGAACGCAAATCAGCGAACAGAAATAAAATGCAAATCAGTCAAACAAAGGAAAAGGCTGTTATTGACCAAGTTGTTTTAATTTTGATCCCTCCACTTCCCATGCTTTGCAGTATTATTCAGGATAAAATTTAATGTGTTTCCTCTTCAATTTTCTCCAGTCCGATGACATAGACTAAATGATTTTTTTATCGAGCCTTCCTGCTGTCATTGGTGAAAAGGTTTGATAAAAGTAAGAAACTATGACAAATGCTGTTTGTAAGTAGCCAAAGTTCCTTTTAAATTTCTGCTTCATGTTTTGGACACAGTTAATTGTTATCAATCTCATTATCAAAATAAGTCGTAGTAATGCAACTACGTCCTTTAATAGGGAAAAGCTGAAGCAAACGAGAGGCCGATGAGAATTGGTTTGATTTCAGGGTGTGATATTGCGATGAAATATATTCACCTGACACGGTAAATTTTGCGAGAACTTTGGAAACAAACTAGGAACTTACTGTTATGCTCTTTAAATAGAAAGAAAATTGCCCAGCCTAGTTTCATTCAAAATTCAGTCGTTTGTTTAAAATTCACCAGCCATTTGCTTTATAGTCCGTGGACTGATACGAGTATTGTGCTTTGTTATGCTCAAACTGTCGCTGAGGAATAACATATAAGGAATGCCTTTTAAATACTTTTTTTTTTTTTTGGACGGGTCTCCGATGACACATTGCCAACAAGCAGGTAATGCATATTTCAGATTATGAAACTCCACGTGATGAAGCAAATTATACATTGCTTATTTTAATGTGTTCACGAAGTGGGAAAATTTGAAAGAGAGGGAGGGGGAGCGGGTCCTGAAATCAGGTGTTTGCAAAAAAAAAAAATCAATTTTTTGTTTTTCTTTTTTGTGACAATTTTTGCCTTTTCTAAATATGAAATGAAATAAACAAGCTGATATAATAATAATAAGTTAAGTTTTGATGAGCCTTTCAATCCCCTGTGACGGGGATTATCTCGGCTTTTATTGGTAAATCATGTCAGGCAAAGTTGGTAGCTCTTGATGAGTGTTCTTGAGATGTCTTGGGTGTTGCTAAGCATCTCCATGGCTGTCCAGAAGCTCACGCACCCACATGCCCCGAAGGACACTTATAAAAAATGCCAAATGAGTAAAAATGGGCACGTGGCATTTATTGTTTTACTTTTACTGTTTAGTGTTGTCCACCTTCCCCTAGATCAGAGCTTGGTAATAATAATATATAGATAAATTAGATTATTATAATTAAATATAGATATAATAAGATAGGGCCTGTAACCACTGGGGGAGCGTCGGGGGGCGAAGTAGCTTTTCCCCCACCTCCATGGCACATGCACACACACATTCTTTCTCACTATCATCCGGCGACTTATTGGGTCTTACTCTGGGTGGCACCCTTGCCCAATCATGACTAGTCATGTTCGCACATGCAGGCTCAGGTGGAAAACAAAGTAATATGTATCAAAGACAATGTATGGGGGGTTCCGAGCTTATCTTCCCCCTGGGTGGACATCAGTGAGGTCTTACGGGTGTTCCGGCCTCTCCCACTCGAATGTTAACAGAGAACAGATTTTGCCCGAGGGTCACAGCCAGTGTTGATCGCTGGGAACACGCAGCATGAGGATGGCTTTCTCCGGCTGCGGTCCCAATCGGCTCAGCTTTGCTGATGTTCCACTCGGGCTCAAACTGTAAAAAGACAATTCACTGTAAACTAAAATCTCCTGGCCTGCTATTGCTCTCGCTGGTCATAATATTCACATCATTCATGCCATAAATACAATATGGGAAGGGAATAGTCTGGCCCCCACCTGAATCTGGTGCATGGGGCTAGGGAGGCGAGTACGGATACTCCCCCCCCCCCCCACCCCTAGTCCATCTCCCCAGTCCCCCACCTCCCTTCGGGGGGAGGGGGGGGGGAGGGAGAGTCAAAACTACGGCTCTGTCTGGTTCGGGCGGACTTCATGTTTTTAAAATTATCAAATGGGTAAAAGATAAAAATTGATCATATATACACATGCATGTAAAGTATTGACATGAAATAGATGAACATACATCACGTTACGTTATATATATGGACAAAATTGTTATAAATTTATTGTCATTGTAATATAATTTTAAAATATAACTGAACATATTGGTATTTATATTTTAAAAAATTCAATTGCGTGCTCTCGCTTTATTTTTTAGCGGGCCACGTTGTCTTGTGATTCGAAGTCACGTGTGTTTCTCTTAAAAAAACAACAAACTTTTATTTATTTGGAGCCATACACATATACAAAATAAAGTAAGGCTCGTGGCGGTAGGGACGTCTAACCCCTGTCACAGGTCTTTATGACCTGCCCACTACCAAAAAATATACATCAACAATATATCCTCACTTCCTAATAAACTATCTCCATTCATCCTCCATTCTTACATCTGACTTTATAGGATAATAATAATAATAATAATAGAGAACATTTATATAGCGCATATCCCCGTACAGCACAGGCTCTAAGCGCTTTACAGTCTATTATTACCCCCGACAGACCCAAAGGAGCAATTCATAAACGTTCTCAGCTTCCTGGGAAGCATACAAGGCGGCTGCCTGTTAGACCTCAAATCCTTATCAGCCTAACAATATCAGTCATTGTCTATGGTATGGTATCCATTTAAACCTGGATCGAGTCAGAAAATGTGTGTAAATTGTCTTTCCCAAGGACAAAATGTTGGGACCAGTCAGGTTTCGAACCCGGAACTTTAGATCCCGAGTCCGACGGCCCAACCGCTAGGCCAGCGACGACATATTATCATGCCCATGCTGAGATGTCGGGGGGTAGTCATTCAAAGATTGACCAACATCTCTGCCATCCAAGTCTTGGTTCAGTCGGGGCTTTGTATTCAGTGGTGGATCGACAGTCTTTCGCCTTCTATGGACAAATGATGCAAGAAGACTTGATTATGATATCCACCACCAATATCAGGAGCCGCAATGCCAGGAATGGATATTGGCTGACCATTTGAGACCATGACCACTCCGAAAATTAGTGAAAAAATTGCATCAGAATCTTTAAATTGAACTTTCCATGGCCTGATGAAAGTGGGATATCCCATAATTCTGCTGTTTCAGGTTCCTGTAGTGGACTATCTGTCACAGCAAGGGTTATAGCAAGGGTCAAAACACTTTTATTTCTGACTGACAAATATATGGCGACAATGTGTAGGCCCTCCGGGACCCTGAAACGGTTCCACACGAGCCCGTGGATAAGGGAGCAAAAATGGATCAAATGTGAGGAGATGGCCAGTAAAATGCAAATTAAGATATAGAAGTCATAGAGAGAGCTGTAGAATGTGAAACAAACATGTTTTGAGATTGAAAGTCCGACGTAAAGGCTTCCTCTGACTATTTTTCACGTCAAAAAAAAAAAAAATAATAAATGTGTTTTTCTTAAAAGGAGGTTTTTCAGCACGTATATGCGATCTTTTGTCATGAAATTTGACTTGAATACAGCCCAAAACAATGCAACAAAAACAATGGCCACAAGGAATTTTCGATATTATTTTTTAATTTTTGAGAAATTTGAGATTTTGTGGTCACATTTCGAAAAATCCCTGATCTTCTTAAAACCAAATTAAAAAAAATTGTAAGAAATAAACTGCAAATTATCAAAAATCTGGTGTGACCAGTATTAGATATTGGACTGAAAACTATTATGTAAAATGTCAAGTAAATCGGTTTAAAAAATGTAGAATCCCATTTATAGGAACGTTGCGCAACATCGGGTAGCAACATCCAATATGGCAGCCGTTGCCGCGACAAGAGTGATTTCATTTTTTAAATTGTTTTCGTCAAATTGGACCATGCCGAATTTGATGAGAAGGGTTAAAATCATCTCCCCCCCCCCCCCCCTTCCCTTCCCCAAAGCGGTTTTCAACTTTTTCAAAATGATCACAACAAATAAACCACCGCAAGATCAGTACTGTCTCGTCCTGGTCTGAACTCGGTATTTTTATAGGCAAGTCCTTGTGACTCTAAGCTAAGGATACATGTATGTTTTGATTATTCGTAAGCCCTCTACAAATATCTGGAGCCTATAAAAATGCCACAGATTCACTTCAGATGACCTCTTGCGGAAAGTGAATATTACCGAATTATTCCACAAGATGCTTCAAAGACGTTATCAACTCCATAAAGAGAATCGAATTTGCTCATATTGTCACTGCTGCAAAGGTTGAGCTTGGATATCCCACCGAAGGAATTGTCAAAGAAACTCCTGACTTTGAATTTGGATGGCCAACTAAGACTCCTGGGCCAAGAAGTGAGTGGAAGTGATTATGCAGGAGCCCCATGAGTGAAGGAAGCCAACGTTCAGAATTAGAGAGAAATGAGCAGGGCTCAAGAAGATGAGAACGATAGCCCATTGCTTTCAGCAGGAATATTTTGAGGCAGATCTCGAACTTATCAAAATAGACATTAATTTCTGGTTTGTTTTATTTTGTTTTTTCTTTTGTTTTATTTTTTTTTTCTTTAAAAAATTTTAATTGAATTTTACCCACAATATGATTTTTTACTGAAGTAGTAGCGTTTGCACTTTTTGCACGTCTGAATTAATTACCCTGTAATCCCGTAATTTGGATTAAATGCAATGAAAAAAAAACGAGAAACAAAAACAAAAAAAGAGAGTGACATATCATTATTTTTATTTTTTTTTTTATAAACATTTTCCCAAGTTTTTCCAGAAATATGAGATTATTGGAAGACAGATGGAAAATTCGTCATTTTGGATAATGTAGAAAAAAGTGAATGCGATTTCCTTCTGCATTATCTTAGATTTTGAATCAAGTATTAATATGCATATGAAGTGGGACATGTCTTTTGAAAAACTATGGAAGACTCTTTATAGTAATGGTACGCAGTATTTGAAACCGAAATGCAAGATGACAGCCGGAGCCACGATAATGAGTGATTTGCCAACTTTTTTCATCCCTTGTTTTCATCTTCTTTAACTTCGCTAAATCAGGTGATGATGCTTAACATTGTATGCAATTCGGGACTTTTAAAAATCTTATAGAAGTCCTTCGCTTGCATTATAATAAGATGATTCGGAAAACTAATTGCAATATTTGTTCAGAATTCATTACTTACAACCAACGTTAATGCAAACATAGCTCAAAGATGCCCATGCAGACTGTAATAATAATGAACAAAGAATGCTATGGAGTTATGACAGAAACCCCCACAATTTGAGGGCGTATATATTTTGTGATGGTTTTGACTATATGCATTATTTATCTGCCCAATGATTGCCGTGTATTGTCTAGTGGTAATTTTAGAATCTATGAAAAAAACTAAAAAATATGGATGTTTCATGAATGGTGTCAGTAAATGTAGCCAATATCTTGTCGGACTGAAAAACGATGTGTATCAAAGAAAATTCATAAGCTCAGTACGTATCACTGTTATCATATATATATCTCAACATTTGCACAATGCCTGAGTTCAAATCTGAATGTCAATAACGCAAGGTGAGTTTCTATTTTTAATGAGTCTGTCTTTTACTTTTACTACTGAAGTAACTTCCTTGCACTGAATTTGTCGCTGTATGAAACTGATACGGAATGGCAGTTCTTTAAAAGTCATTCACGGTTCCCACCCTCGGGGGAATTTCCACCAGTATTCATTTTTGTTATTGTATTTGTTGTTTTTAGACTGAGCTCAAACTGTGTGAGTTTCTGTATAATATAGAAAGACAAGACAGGTCGACAAGTAGGTAGGTAAAAAGTTAGGTCGGTAGGTGGGTAGCTAGGTGTAGGTTAGTGTAGTAAGTAAGTGGGTAAATAGGCCTGTAGGTAAATGGAAAGATAGATATACAGGCAGACAGACAAGTAGGTAGATAAGAAGTATGTATGTATGTATATATGTATGTATGTATGTATGTATGTATGTATGTATGTATGTATGTATGTATGTATGTATG
>JBCEWB010180244.1:0-25209 GCA_039654565.1 Peronia peronii
ATATATCTCACAGAGCCAATGACAGCAAGAAAGGAAGTACATTACATTATTTCTCACAAGTTCATTGCAAGACAGTAATGGTCCCTTTCTTCTTTTTTTTTTTTTCGATCTTCTATTGTGCTCACTGAAGTGTTGGTTCTTGTTTTGTTATTTTCCTCTGGTTTTCTTTAATCTCCTCTTTTTTCAATATTTTTTTTCTTTTTGGCATGTGTACAAATTGAAGAAAACATATACTTGGGAATTATTTATAATCAGCATGTGCCCTGTGTTTGTGTAGAGCATTGCTGCCTGTTGATGTCCAATCCTGTCCGAAAAATGTTGGTGTATTCTGATAGAAAGAAAAAGTTCTTGCCCTGGAGCAAACGCTGTCTCATAGATAGGGATGTATAGGACATCCTTCATCCAGTCACAGGCAGGCAAGAAGAATCCGCACCCATTGGTCTGATTTGAACAAAGTCTTGTGTAAATGCGAGTGACTGTCTTGTTTGTTTTTTCTCAGAAATAAAAGGACAAACTATGTTTGACTGTAGTATGACAATGCTGGAAAGATGTTGCTACATCTGGCTTGAAATATGTGCAATGGAGAAAATTTAAGAGATATCCATTTTCTCATTGTTTGTTAAGAACAAAATAGATCTTGGTAATGAAAGACTTGCATTATGTTGCATCTATGATATGAAAATGAAGCTAAGGTATTACATCTGGCTTGAAAATAGACAGACCAAAATATATTCTCGCAGCCAGTCAAAATGAGTCGTGTGTTGATGTCACACCAAATTACCTTGTAAAAACCTTAATATACACTTTCATTTGGTAAAAAAAAGTTTTGAGCTAGCTTGACTGTAGTCAGAAATGTTTCAGATTGAAGAAACAGGAAGTGGCCCATCATAATCAGCTAAAAGTGGGAGGAAAATCGGCTAAAATGAATAGTGTAGCTTATAAACTCTAAATATTCACATGACAACATTATGATATATATACAGTGTACTTAAAGTCTGCCCATAAGAGCAGTATTTTCATATTCAGAGCTGAGCATTCTTGCAATTTCTGCAGTATGAAAATATCACTGTCAGATCACCTTCATTACATTCAACCCCTGATTTCTCAGAGTCCAACAACTTGTGACTCATTCTGACTGGCTGTGACATTTTCAGAGTAAGATATTCAACTTTTTTTTTTTTTTTTGTCATTAGTGGACAAAACTGATTTCATTGTTGGCAAGCATTGCTTTTCATCAAATTTGTGTTTGATATGCTTCTCTCCTTCAAAAAGCAAGATAAACAAAGGGAAATATTTTTTTTTATCAATACATAGCAACTAACATATTGTTCAAAATCCTCTCTGTTCAGTGTTTCAATGATGTAACACCTTCCTATTATATTGTATCTCATCATTTGCTGAGACCTTTTAAGTCATTCTACTGTATGCATGTGTAACTGGGATGTTTGTCTGATTCAGAATATGTCTTTGGAAATTTACTAGGGTGTCGGGTTTACCATAGAAATGGCTGCCATCTTCGATTTGGCCATTTTTCAACATCTTATCTCATCCTTTACTACCATATCAAATCTTTCAAAACTTTGCATGTCAGTTCTAATATTTAATATCTTAAGAAATACACAAGGAAATTGGAGCTTTCATGATGGTTGTTGTTTTTAATAGTTTTTGAAAATAAAAATGTACAGAATTGGTAGTGTTATTCATTAAAAAAAAAAAATTCTCCGAAAAGTAAAATAGATACAACAAAAAGTCCATGTCACTTTTTCAAAATTATGTCAAGGAAAGTTTGTGGGTCAAATAGATATGATGAAAGTATGTTGGTAAGATTTGGAGGAGATGGAAAAATAAGGCAAAAAAAAAAAAGCAAAGTTTCGTGAAAAAATAATAAAAACAAAATCCCTCTCTTTCTCTCTAATGCATGCCTCCTGGAGGCCATGCTCTTGGGTCTCAAGTATGGCTTTGGCACCTATATTTGCCATTTGATAAGTTGATATACTCTAATGGAGACATTTCTTTTCTTTCACTTCACTGAATCTGAATGAATAAACTCCCCAACCAGAATTCAAGTGATTTTTGTAATAGTAGAAATCCTCACAAGACACATGTTGAATTCAGCAATTGCTGTTATCAGTAGGGACAGAATAGAAGAATTGGCGATTACCATCTTTTCCCCCAATTTGATGGGGAGTTTTGCTGATTTTTGATCACCCCCACATGCAGAAAAAAGAACTGCAATAAATAATTTTTTAGTCAGGAACATTCTGGATTTATAATCTATTACAGAAATGATTACTCTTTCGAAAAATACACACAAAAAATGAAAATTGACATTTTGATCCAAACCTGGCCAATCCAGGTTCCTCCTCCTCCTCGATCTCCCCCTCCACCTCCCTTCCCCCTTTAAGAGAAAGTGCTAGTGGGGAGGATAAGCCCTTCAATTTTTCCTAGACTGAATTGCACTATTGTCCACAATAGATTTTTTTTTTTTCAATTTTGCACTTGCAATTGAAATAATATATGAATATGAAATTGGTTGTTTTAAGATTGAAGAAGATACATTCAAATCATATCCAGTGGAAAATTAATGATTTTGATACAAATAGCAACATTGTATAGGGTGATGTGTAACTGCAAAGTCAGTTATGCCTCATTATACTTTGGGGCGGGTGTCTGTGTGTTTGTGGTAAATGAGAGGTCAAAGATCATGTGTAAACAAGCGAGGGGCGGGGGGGGGAGGCTGGTTGGTAATTGATCAATTTGTGCTTGGTGAGTTCAGCAGAAATCAGAATGGGTCAGGCAGATATTGTAGCTCAGAGAGAAAAAGAGAGAGAGCAAGAGAAAATGCTAATTATACTGTGCATGTGAAGATACTGTGTTCTCTTTACATGTATTATTTCACTGTGGTGTCTGTCTTGTCACTGTGTCTGTTACTGTCATTAATTATAAGAGAAATTATTGACACAGGTTGTACTATAGTTTGTAATACGCAGCTTTTGTTTCACACTGTGGTCTAGGTTTACATCAATAAACTCCTCAAATTCGTCATTACATTCTTAGTCTCTTTGCTTGTTATTAGATAATTTTTGTTCATTTAATCTTTTCTTTTTTTGTCCCTCTTTTTGTTTATGTTCTTCATTTTTGTGGCAGTGATTATCCTTTAGCTTGTCCATAACATAGAGAGAACCACAGTTATGTTCTACCTCTGTCTGTCTTGGGATTTTTAGTAGTGTCATATAGCTGACTTTCTGTCCTTCTTTCTCTTCATTCATTCATCTATCCATCTGTGTCATCAGTTCCATCCATCCCTTGGCTTCACTCAATTCTTCTGAATCTCTAATATTCCTAGTTCAGTCAGTTATGTACTGAGATTCCTCACTCCATTTCTCAAATTTGTTTAACAATCCTTCCACCAACACTACATTTCAACTGTCTGTCTGTCTGTATGCCTATCTATCTACCTGCCTGTTTGTCTGCTGCATGCCTGTCAGCCCATCTGTCTTTCTGCCTGTCTTTCAGTCTGCTTATTTGTCTGTCAGTCGGTATACAAGTGTATAAGTGAATCATTTTTCTCTCAACCTTCCTCCCTTTTACTTTGTTGTTCACCTCTCACTAGATCTATCCACAGCTTTCTCTTAGTCATTCACTAAAGCAAAGACGCCCACCACCACCAATATTTGAAGAGTGAGAGACATTTTATCATGAGCCCCATTGTTACTCAAGTACCCACATCAAGAGCTCTCTACAACTATCTGTCAAGTAGACACGTTTCCGCTCTGAATTAGCTACAAGTGTTATGGGACAGTCCTCTTGAAAAAGAAGAGAGAGATAGAGAAAAGAGTACAGTATACATTATTATCTCTTGATGGTTCTTACATCGTATTTCCCATGTTTAACATTTTAGTCAGCAATGCCTGTATGCCCATAGAGTATAGATCGCATTTCCTATCTCTGAAATTTATGATACTCTGTTCAGATAGAGTCCCTAGTGTAGATCACTAAAAGTTAAAATTGGGTTAAAAGATTGAAATTTTAGAACGATTAAGCATGTAGTTATGGGATTTTGGTCTGCAGTGCCAGAGCATAAAGAATATAAGTGTACATCGTATTTCTGTCTCTGACCTTTTAGTAGTCTTCCATTCAGAGTAGCTATACGTAGGGGCACAAGGGTTTAAATTTTTAGAGAAACAGTTGTGCAAGTATTATATAGCATTTTTGTCAACAGTGCCTGTACGCAGTCTGCATCCTTTCTCGGAAGCCTATAGCGCTTCATTCAGAGCTGATATTGTAGATAACTAAACTAAGTGTGAATAAGTCCGTGCAATAGATGAAATTTTGTAAGACAAATAAAATGTAATTTGTGGAATTTTGGTTTGCTGTGCCTATATAATGGGAAAAATAAAGTGTGAAATGTTTCCTTGTAATTCGTGCAAAGGGATTGACTTCCCTGTCATGTTGTTGACTCCATAATCTTTCTTCTATAGTGCCTGAAACACAGACAAAAATTCCCAGTAGACCTCCATCATATGAGGCCAGGGAATGGCTTTTTTCCCGTCTTTTAATTTGTGTTTTTTATACTGTTTCTACTTCAAATCTCATCTGTAGGATAAGATAAGGCAGAGTAGAGAATGAACTCATGTATTTTTTTTTTATTATTATTAAACCTCATTTGAAAGCTGTCAATGCATGGGGAACCAACCTCTGGTTGTGTTTTGCCTTGTTGACAGAGAAGATAGCAAAGAAGAGGAGCGGGGGGGGGGGGGGGGGGAAGAGTGCGGTTGGCTTGGCCGCAAGAAAGAGAGAGGGAGAAGGGCAGAGGGAGGGGGATGGGGGAAGAGAGACAGTTGAAGGCTGGCGTGCTGATATCAGCCACCGCTAGGCTGGGACATCATGTGAGAGCAGCAATGCTCTTGAGGTTTCTGGACAAGCGCTAGCCAGCTAGATCGCCACTCGCGGACGTTATATGTGAGGGAGAAACAGGCTGGTGTAGGGGCCAGTGTGGTAGGAGGGAGAGAAAAAAAAGAGAGAAGAAAATAAGAGTTGGAAACATCTAGGGATTAGGGTGACCGGATAAAGAGAAAAGAAAACCAGGATCGGACGATATAGGGATCAGGCTAGTAAAGTAAACAGAAAAAAAAGAAATGGAGTTGAAAGTGTTCCGAGGTCAGGATAGTAGGATGGAAAGAAAAGGAGACTGCAGTAGGATTGGGCGGAGGTGTGAGTGCACTGTATAATACATATACTTATCGTGGTCCGAACAGTGCATTAATTTGAACGATAGAAATGCATATACACGTAATCCTTAATATTTGATGGGCTTTCAGTCTTTTTGATATAAAGACTATCGGCCTAAATGCATATAATCGTGCACTCTGTCATGGTTATAGGACTAACCTTGTCCATTTCATACCGTTCATTCCGTACCTCCCAAAGCAAAGCAAAACAATTTTTTTTTTTTGGATTAAAAATTAAGGTCTAGTTAGATCAATACAGAAACAAGGGATGAGAGAGAGAGAGAGAGAGAGATAGAGTGAGAGAGAAAGAAAAGTATAAAAAAATCCAGTTTATTTTATTATTATTTTTTTTTAAATAGGCCTATGTATATAAATTTGAATCAAATCATTTAGAACCATTTGCGTTTCCACTCTTAGCTCGGTAAGAAATTCACAGGACCGTGGGAATGCTAAAAAAAAAAAAAGAAGATGGACAAGAAGGATGGGTGTTTGTTTATATGTCATTACTACTGTATGAGTTCTCTCCAGTAGGCAGACAATTGGGACAGTGCATCTGAATTCCAGTCTTAAAATCTGTTTAGTCTGTATGAAGAGGAATCCGAGATAAAAGAAAGTTTATTATATTTCTGATATATGTGTACTTTACAATGTAATTTATATGTCTGTATGTAATGAGGTGGATTGCATTAAAAGGGGAGAAAAAGAAAGGGGCCCCGGGGGGGGGGGGGGGGGAAGGGGGGGGGGACTGGTTGTGGACTACCAAATTTTTATTTTTTTTTAAATGGGGTGGCTGGAATATTTATTTTTCTGTTTTGGGATCGGTCCCTGAACAGATGTCTCACATAAAATCAAACCACTCCTCTTAACACGCTATATCTTTTCGAAGCCAGGCGATTGATTTGAAACTGTTTCGTTTTGTATCAAGTTCTATAAAAACTAGAGTAGTGCAACAGTCGGTTGACAGTTGCCATTAAAATATTTATCTCACTTAATCCAGCACGAGGTGACAAATAGTCAGTCAGTCGCATGAATCGATGGCAATGAAGTTACTTTTCAACAGCTGGTGGCGCGGGCGCTGGCCTCATAACAAAAGCAGTTCACGATAAAGACTAACATTGTTTTCTATAACAATTTGTCACCGTTAAATCTTTTGTGTTGACATTGAGTGAAATAAATGTTTTAATGGCAACTGTCAACTTACTTTTGCACTATCAGGTTCTGCATAGTTCCAAAATTTACATCTCCTGACCTTTGGTCCCTGACACGGACTGTGCCCTTTTCGGCCTTGGACTATAGACTGAAACGAATCAATTCATACAGGTAATAATATAATTCAGTGTAGTACAGTATTACCATTGTAAAGAAAGATTTTTAGTTTAGACTCACTGTACCCTTATTCCCAGTCCAGTTTATATCAAGTTTCTGTTTGTATATCGCTTCTCATGTCATAAGTCATAACACAAAATGCCAAAATACGAAAGGTGATGTGTATTGTTTTTATGAAACATGTAGTCTATTTAACTTGTTACGTATATATATATAGACAGCTGCTACAGAGTATTTGACATTGCTTTCTGATGTTATGATTGGGGTTACTTCTCCCTCTTCCCTTGTAACATCAACCAAAATTCGTGGAAGAATTTGAGCTATGTGCTAGACAGTGCAATAAACACACATACACAAACAAAAAAATGCTCAACTCTCAGTTATCACGCTTTTTTTATCACGCACAAGACAAAATAAGCAGAGACCGTTTATATATATACATTTATATATATTTATATATATTTATATTATATATATTCACACACGGGCCCTCTACAAAATAGACCCCCCCCACACACACACACACACTTTCCTTCCTCTCCTCCTCACCCCCTTCCTCCCTCTTATTTGAGCAGATCGAGGGCAGGAACAGAAAATGAATTGCAGTTAGATGCAGTTCAGTTTGTCTACTTAACCAGCTTGACATATAGATCTAGATGGATTTGAGACAGAAAACAAATTTATCTATGATATGGCACATTTCATAGAACACCTAATGAAGCTCATAGTTCTACACAAACGTTCGCGGGTTGTGTGTGTGTGTGGGGGGGGGGGGGGAGGGGTGAAGTGGTGAGGGGGAACAATTAATTAATTAATTGGTGGTAGGATGGGGGGATGCATGGATGGGTGAATGAATGTATAGGACGATTAATTAATTAATTATGGTTTACTTAGAGAAGAGAACATGGGGTGCAGAAGGGAGGGGGGAGGGGGGTAAGAAAAGATCAGAGACGTAACGCAATGGGCGTAGGCCATAGAGAAGGCACAAAATAAAGACCATCACCATTAACAACTACAGTGTCCAATTCTGTAGTGCAAAACCTAGTTACACTTATTGTAATCATGTACTAAAGATAGCTAGCTAGGTCCAGGAGTAGGAGGGAGATGAAGAAGCAAATAAGCAAGCAAGCACACACGGTGGCAAGTAAGAGGTGATCAAGGAGAATCCCAACCTTTTAGCCTAGGGTCGGCTTGCAATCATTTAACCTAAGACTGGCAAGTGAGCTTTTCATTGATAACACAAGGAGCCATCCAGATCTACTCGACTCGCCTCTCTTCACCGTCTTCAAAAACCCCAGCCCGCCTCTCGCCATCAGAACTCAGACTGCGCATATGCATATCGCGATCGTTACTCAAAGTCGGTAGTAAGCTTGATTACAAAGGGCACAACCTTTCTCTGTACTCGTTCTTTAATTGCTCTCAGTGCTATCTAGATCAAGATAGTGGAGAAGGAGACAGCACGGCAAAGTACGTGAAGATAAAACATACCATATCTATACCGCCTCCCCCCCCCCCTCCCAACCGCCCTCCCTTTTTTCACCCCACATATACACAGATTATTTATACATCTGCTGTATAGCTCATCCATATTTTTTTACCCAAACGGATAGATCGTCTTATTCATCCATCCGTCCATCCATCATTCATCCATCTACTCATCCAGCCGGCCATCCATCCATCCATCCATCCATCCATCCACTCACATATGAATCAGACAGCCAGTTACACTCCACCCGATGTTTTATCTGTTTTTTTCTCTTGTGTCAGTCGGTTTGTTGGTCTGTTTATTCGAAGCGTTCATATACACATACAATGCCCGTTACCTAGACATGTAGGCTAGTCTTTAAATACTAATTTGTATAAAATACAACAGGTCGGCATCTTGGCAATTCCAGGGTTAAATTGGAAATTCCGTTTAAGTTTATGTATCTGCTAACATAGGCGCCTTGCTGCTGAACTGAGGTATTACAGCTCTAAGCAAGGGGAGTAAATCCTCCCATTGACAGCACATCTAAGACGGACTTATGCTATCCAGATTTAAAGCTCTTCCAACATCGGCGTCTTTGAAGTATTAATCCATCTTGCTCTGTTATTCAATTTATTTTCAAAGATACCCGAGTTGCTATTGTTGTTTTGTCTTCCCCAGAACTTCTTAAATGACATGAATTGTCAGAGATCAAATTCATTTCTTCGTTTTGTTGTTATTACCCGATGCTCCTTTTATATATATATATGTTTTTTTTTCGTCTCAGCCACAGAAGAGCTAATCAGACGTAAATTTAATCTCCTCTTTTTTGTGTGTGTTTTAATTCGTGTACATTCTTATACATTTCGTCTTTTCTCTTCCATCTTGTTCCGTCTCGTTCTGCCATTCTTCTTTCTCTCTTTCTTTCTGTTTTCTTTCTTATTTTTGTTTTTTTTTCTTCTTTCTTAGCTCTTTTCTTCCTTCCATTCTTTCCTTCTTTTCCTCCATGTATCCAATGTATCCATCGATCCATCCATTCTTTCATTCATCCATCCATCCATTCACCCATTCATTAATTCATCCATCCATCCATCCAGCTATCCATCGATACATCCATCCATCCATCTATCTAGCCATCGATCCATCCATCCATCCATCCATCCATCCATCCTTCCATCCATCCATCCATCTACCCATCGATCCATCCATCTATCCATTAATTCATCCATCCATCTATCCATCCATCCGTCCAATCATCCATCCATACTCTCCTTCCCTGGCCCATTTTCTACATTTTCTTTCCCGATTCAACAGAGATGGGAAGAGAGAGAGAGAGAGAGAGAGTGGGGCAATGGGCACTATAGTACCCTATGGCTGGGACGGACTGAGTGTGTTCACATTACCGGCAGCTCGCGTTTCGTGCTCCAGCTGCGCTGAAAAGAAAGATCTTTCACATTTTTTTTTTTAATCTCTTCTTAATGCACTCGCATGCTTTGAAATACATTCAAGTTATTTTATCGGGGATTTCTTTCCCAAATGTGAGTGGGATTAGGTGTAAAACCATTTTGGGCTTGATAGGAAGAGATTGCTGTGAATATATGACATGTTATTTTGCACTCTGAACATTGCGAGCTACTTGTATATTCTAGCTCCATGCTCTACATAAAAATGGGTTCGGTTGAGTTGAGGTTTTATTTAAGGGTGCACCAACATGGTGGCTGCTACAACTGTGCCAATTCAAGGTTTCAATGACATTCAGGTGTAATTTTGTTTTACAAAGTACAGCTGTCTAAAGATCTATAAGACTGTCAAATGGGCCGTTAGAAGCTGTCATCAGAATCACATACATGTACATGTAAACATGCAACAAATGCATTAATATACAATTTCACAGTTGAAAACGAAAAGCACTTGAGGGCGTTTCACACATTTTGAATCAAGATCGAGAAAGCCCTTGTGAATAATAATTTTTTGAAACGTAAATACAGTATACCTTCGGGAGACGAACGGCTCGGTTTACGGACAGGCGAACAAAATTTTACTTCAACCGCGAACATTGTTCAGGCTACGAACACACTCACTACCCACAATCCCATGGAACACTGTGCTCAGTAGCGCTTTGTCAAGAACACATGTGCGTCAGCGAAGTGTGTTATTTTGTGTTCTTTCTTAAATGGAAGGGGATTCCCCTTGGAAGCAATTACCTCCTTGTCTCCTCCTTCGCCAATCATTACATATGTAAACAATCAAACTACAGTGGAATTTTTATTGAATTTAGTGTTACAGTGTATTTGTCTCTAAATACTCTAATTAAGAATATATGCACATGCATTTTAACTGTATATTTTTCATTAAAAAACGCTTTAAATTTAAAAAATACCATAATTTTTTCTGAGGCTGAAACAGATTAACTGTGTATACTCTCATTTCAATATTTTGGTTTACGAACAATTCGGTTTATGAACAAAGTCCCGGACCTTATTAAGTTCCTAACCTGAGGGGTCACTGCAGATAAATAAATGTGACAAGTTAACAGCAAACTGTCAAGTGCAAATATCCAAAACATCATAAAATGTAAAGCTGGAGTTATTAGAATAGCATCCTAGTTAAAAGAAATCCTTTTTCTAGTAAAATTTTCTCAAAATTAGGTTGAGTACTTTTATTCTAGATATTTTTTGCAGTTTCTCATTCATTGTGGGAAGCAAGGTCTTGATTTTTGTGTAGAGACCGGAACATAGTGTATTGCGCAACAATATGAGGATGGTTTGTGACCTGGTTTTCCCAAAGATGAACGAACTAGTGATCTTACTGGATAATGCATGGCAAAATCAAAGACTTTTTTGTGTCATGGACGGGTAGAATTGGCTTAACTCCTGATCGCAGTAAAGTTGTATCATTATGTTAGGGTCCCAAATAGGATGAACACGTACATGAGCCAAACATAGCCGATGATGTCCTTCTAGTGCTCTATTATCCCCTGCACCCCTATCTTCATTAACCACAAGGGCCACATAGATGATCTAAAAAAAAAAACAATAATAAAATAAAAATGGACAGGCAGACAGAAGACATATACAGACAAACACAAAGACAGACACACCAGACAGACACGCAGACAGGCAAGCAGACAAACAGATAGTAAGCTAAATAGGTATAAATAAATCTAAATCTCATCCGTTGTTTGTATAGCACATATCATTAGAGAAAAAAATATCTTTGTCATATTCAAGTCTAACAAAAAGTATGAATTTATGTACAATGTATATTATAACGAGTTAACACCTCAATGGAAACGGCCAGATGTCAAGTTGATAGATAGACTGTACTTAACTGTATCACTTATCAGACCTCAGTCTAGCTCCACAAGTGCTGGCGGTTACTGAACAAGAGATTACAGCTCTTCAAACTCGGGCCTATCTGGGTCAATTTTATTTGTTGATAACCCCTCCTCTTGAAGTAGCTGTAGATATGTTTGGAAAACATTCCCTGGTGAAAGATTGTATAGCTTTTTGTCACTATCATATGAAAATCAGTTAACCCTGCAGGCATCAAAGACTCGCTCATCATGTGCTAGAATTCCCCTCTAGACAGCACACAGTGTAATATTATAATAAGTAAGAGTGAGACGATACTCGTGAAGCAAACTTGCCCTTCTCGGGGCGTGAAAGCAGATGGCTGAAAGGCGACACTAAAATGAAAAATGTTTAACACAACCTGACAGTTTCTGTGAACACGTTTAGGATTGTTTGAACATTTCTAATAGAAGAAGCGTTTTTAAAAAGGATGATTCAGTTTATCTGGGTATGAATCTAGTACAAAAGAAGTCAAAACCTGAGGATATTAATTATATACAATATAACTGCATGTATGGTTTTGAATCATTGATATATATAGCTGTACATAGAATTTGTGGGATAACTTTCAGACAGCTGATATGGGTAAAATGAATCTGAGTCTAAGAAAACATCTATTTTTATTTAATTTTAAAATGCAGGATTAAGTTGTAAGACCGATTGGTCATCATTCATGAACTCTTGGCCATGTTGGTATCAGTATCAGTCATTTTCAGCACTTTGGGGATATTCAGGGGGAAAAACTGTCACTGTTAACAGCACATATCATGTGATGGACTGTGCTATTGTGACTTCCATTGAATAAATACATCATGTCATTTCTTTTTTCTCTAGCTCAGAAATGCCAAGAGACCTCAATGAGGTACATGTATTTTGAGATCGGTCACAATCGTGATCGAGGAAGTATCGCTCACATGTGGCTTTGTTTTTATGATGTGGACATTCTGAATGCTTGTCATTTGTCAAAACTTATCTGTCATGCGCAGAGCATGTGCACAAAGCAGCGTGTGAGCGAAAATTCCTCGGTCACATGACTTATCTTGCAATATCTCATTGCATTTTGGCATTTTATTAATGTAGTCTGATTTAATAATATGCCATTGTCACAGAGCAGCTGTGTGACGTTGTTCTGTGTGGTGTGTGAAACAAGCGGTCAGTCAGCGCGCAAATACTTGACTGACAATTACTGACAATATGCCAGACTAGACAGTGCAAAGATTATCGGGAGCTGCCGGAATGTTTTTATTTTGTTGGTTGACACGACTCGTGACTGACACATTACTTACTGTAGCGACACTTTTCAATCCCATACCTAAGGGCTTCTCTTCGAAAGCAAACAAACAAACACAAGGACAGTGAGTGAAGGAAAAGCTGTGCGTTTTACAAACTTGATGTCAAAACTACACATTAAATTTACACATCCAGTCAGACCTCGTTTTTACCTATGTCATTATTACACGCACTTTTTTCCTCATTTTTTGTTTTCTCAAACAATGGAGATTGTTTTTGACCAGCCTTGTTATTTCCCTTTGCCAGTCACAAGGGTGTTGAACAAGCAGCTTAGAGATGGAATAAATGATCTCTCTTTGTTTGGAATATTACATTATGAAAAATTACATGAAAAAGTCATTGTATAGGGAAACTGTTTTCTTCATATCGTTATGATTTAGCAAAAAAAAAAATGTGATCAGTTTTTCACATGATAAGAAGAAAAGTGAGTGTTTCGTTCTTTACATTATTTCTTCAACAACCCTTATATCTGGTAAAGGAAAGTAATAGCGCTGGTCAGAAACTCATTGCACATGTACGAGATTCGCGATATTTTGATTTTTATTTGTATTTATCCATTACCAACAGTCAGTGCAACGCCCCTTTTCCTCCTTCCCTCTTCTCGCCCCTTTCGCTACATCAGCCATAACAAAATATAAAGATTATATTAAACAAAAAAAAAAGGTGAAGTAGACAGAATAAAAAAAAGAACGTGTAGTGTTGATTTGTGTGGGTGAAGCCTAGCTGTACTCACGTGCACACAACACTTGATTCGAGTGCTGACACAGGGAGGCACACTAAACATACAGAAAAAATGTGCAATTGTAAACCTTAACAAAGTTAACATAGGCCATGTTAAATCCAGATATTATGTGTCCAGTTGTATCGTACATATGCTTTGACAAAACACAGAATCCCTGAAATCGCTGTTTTATTTACATGTACATGTATTATGTCGGCCTATCTAGCTTTTCAGTCCTAAAAAAGTAGGATTATATTGGCTTTAACTGCCACTCAGTTTTTGGTGAGAAGAATTTTTTACTGTAGAAAATTGGATTTGGAAATTTTGCCCGGATAGCGGCATCTTCGTCAACTCTTCGCCCGATTTTTAATAGCCAACGGTTCTTTAATGTGTTTAACGTACAAACGGGATTTCCGAAATATATTCGTCCTTTTTCGAACAGGTCATCTCTTTATCATGTTCACAAGGTCGACTGTCTGCTGCCTATTTCTTCACTGTTCCAGAACAAAAAAGAACTAAACACAGATTTTAAAAAAATGCTTCCAGAATGTAGTTTCATCTTTAACCAGAACACAAGGAAAGTAATAAAAAAAATAATAATAAATAGAAAATAACATTTAAAAAAAAAATATAAATAAAAAAATAAAAAACCTCCATTTTTCTCAAAACGTAAATCCGATGACTTGGTAATACCGTTCGTATTTTTGATCCTTAAAAGCAGTTTTTTACTGAACAAAGTGATACAATAGGTGATCTTCTTATTTGTTGAAAGTTGTATTCAACCGATATAGTAATCAAACCATCAAGAAAAACAAAAAATGTTTTATACCAACATCACGTCAGACCAGAGTTGTACTGTAATGAGCCCATGTCGTGTACGAGTGAGCGGTTGAAGTGACCCAGGATCGTGAGTGAGTCAAGTTGCCACTTCTGGGCCACAACATGTCTGGCATGTGTGCATTCACAAGTGTGAACATTAACCCTATGATCTTGAGACTTATTCTGTGGTTAACCCATCAACCTTTTTGAAATAACTGAATTGCTCTTCAGTGCCATTAGATCGTAAAGTTACATTGCCAAACTTTGCTATCAGTTTCCCAAAATGACACAAACTGTCTTGACGTTCAGCCTATTATCTCACCTGATATATACATATGTAAACTTATATATGTATTTGTTTGTTTATTTATTTATTTATTTTACTTCAAGAATTGATTCTGGGATAAATCTTGGCATTTCTATAATCTAGCGTTCAAATGGCACAAGAGGACATTTGTTGTGTTTTGCCAAATCGGGACTATGTCATAGAAGAGTACAATGAATTATGTGGGCTCATGGGTCAAGCACATGTATAATACTTAAGAGTAGTGGATTGTCTCTTTTGTGCAAGAATCACGTGCTCTTTTCAGTTCTTGAAAGACAGACTTTTGTTGAGAATATTATCAACAAGCACGTCTAACTAAAATATGAAATAATAATGGAGGATTCCAGTGGCTGTCTATAATGTCAGTTGATGAAGAATAACATAATCATTTCCTTAGCTACTCTCGAGCTGCCTGAGTGTTTTTGATTGAGGCGAACAAAAATTGCAACGAACAGATCTCAAAGTAGAAAACAAGTATGTTTAAATATTCTAGTAGTTATTATCGCTTATACTATAAACTTATGAGCAAAGGGTTAAAGTTCGAGCTCACATCATATCCTGGCAGGGAGAGAGAGAGAGAGAGGAGGGGGGCGATGATCGTAATATTCATTATAAACTATGAGTGGCTGAAATTGGAGGAACAACTGACCGGTTTCAAGAAAACATGGAATAACTTGAGAAATGGCCCGAAATAGCTTTATGTCGTGGTAGTTTTAGATACAGTACAGTGCAGTAAGAAGGGAGCAAATGTTTTTTCCTCCGGATAGAACCACTTGTGCAATAATAATGCACCATTGACGGCTTGTTCTTGAGCGGAATGACTGCTAGCTAAGTGCTGATTATATTGAGATCTACGCCGTTTGAGGTTAAATTCTCAAACACACTGAACTAACTTAGAGCACGATGTGCGTATTATAAGTGAAGAGGCGTTTACTACTTGGATTTTTCAAAACGTTAATATCACGTTTATAACGTTAACATTCATGACTCAAACATTGGTCTCGTAGTTACTTGAGACTGAAAAAAAAAGGACAGCTTCAAAAACAAACGGCGTACATTTGTAATTTAATTTTTGTGCCATCAGTAGATCATTGTGCTCACTACATATACTATTATATATATATAGTATTAATGGAAGAATATTTTTTATTATTATTTTACTCTCTCTCTCTTTTTTTTTTTGGTTTTATTTTTGTTTTCGTTTGTCATTGTTATTGTTTGCTGTGTGGGTGTGTGTGTGTGTGTGTGAGTGTGCGTAAGTATGTACTATGTTAAACACATTTCAGCATTTCAGGCGTTTTACCCAAAATTTTTAATAAAGGCAAATCCTGTTAAATACAGATAAATAAGGGCACTATAAGCTGAGCTGTGTTATTTCATTATTATATGTTTATATTTACCGCTGTTAGTATTTATTATATTGCCTGCAATTCGTGTCCTTGTAGGCTGATTAAAATAATAAGTTATCTGGTTCATTTCGGCGATTACACTTCCTCTCAGTTATTGGCGCTTTCCGTTTTTACACTGTACTCAAGTTTGACAGTTGAGCCATGCAATGATGAATAATGTGTGGAAGTGCAAACAATTAAACAACGAACGCTTGACTCAAACGGAGACGACACATGAATCAAATGAATGCGCTTTGTGAGGGATAGTACGAGAATGATTCAATAAATTCCGAGAATTGCGGTATTTCTCAGTAATCAGTGAACGTACATGGCTCATACTTCCAGCATTCTAGAAACATTGCTGTCCCGTGCCCACATAAAATTAATTTCAGGCCGCCTGAGCCACTTGTGAAAGACATCACGAGAGCCTACTCTTCTTGAAATCTGGTCCGGAGCTCTGAACTCACCGCTTTTAATAAGTGCTGCACTCGACTGGATTTCCTTCCTGACAAGCTTTTGGTTACATTTTGAAAACAATCGAAAGTGGCTTGGCGCTAAGTCAGGGCTGCATGGTGGGCGGAGAAGGATTTGAAGTTTTGTGTCTGCCAGAAGCTGAATTACTGCCCTTGTTTTATGAGAACTGGCATTGTCGTGGAGCAAATGGAGATGGCCGGAGACTGCTCGTGTAAAATATGCACACGCTTGGTAAGTACTAGGTATATTTAGTATCCAGAGGTCATTTTAGAATGTTTGGGTAAAATATCAACAACAAGAGAGCCAAGGTGATTGACAATACCAAGTAATATCTCTTGTAATTTCCAAATCCTGGGCGCAAAGCCATTGGTCTATTGCCTTTTTTCATCTAACCAGATCTTAACAGCACGCTTTGCTGGGAATCAATAGAGGTTCATGTTTCGTCCTCAGTGACTATGTCAGCACACCGTTCTTAGACTTGAGTTCCAAACCATCTAGCAGTTCTTCATAACAATGTATCCTATCTAGTATCTGCCTTCTGCTGTTGAGTCAAGAGATAAGTAACCCACTTTGCACACTCTTTTTAATACAAGTCCTTGGTGAATTATGCTGAAAATCGTACCATGGTAAAGGCCAAGAGTGTTATTTATTTTATCTATGGCTGTATGGCTGTCTTACTCATTCTACTCACTCACAGCTTGAATAGAAGTACCAGTAGAAAAGTGATTGCCACTTTTGGGATGCCAGGATGAGAATCATTGCTCACACCAGTTTAACTCTCAGTATAACAAAGGACCCCAATTTAATCGTCTTTAAAACTTAGTACCCACCTACAAAAATGATTTAATACGAATAAAGGAAAGAGTAACAGCAACCAGTTTTTCGAGTATTCTCTTTGGCAGATCTCCAAGTTGGGATTTAGTGAAAATGTAAAAAAAGACTGATTCTCTTTAGACCCTCCTCCCCCTCCCCCCGCGCGATTTTCCGCAGAAGTTCATGCCTTGTCGCTGACCGGATTTCACTTTTGGCTTGTGATGTGCACCGAAAATTGTACGAACTTTAATTTGATATGAAATTTGACAAATTTGTACCAAGGTCAAAATAGGCCAGCTCTCAGAATCTCTTGTTTCATTCTCGTATACAAGTTGTTTCAGTGATTGCATCGGGACTTCCACCTTAAAACAAACAGAAAGGACATTTTATAGATGGTTTTACACACTGAGACAGACTTAAAACATCATAATTTTTTTTTTAAAAAGACAAGACAAAACGAATAAAAAAAACTTGTCGGACTTAGTAAGAAAATCGTTCATTCAGAAGAGCAGGAGGGACAGACTTGTTTGTTTGTTTTGTTTTGTTTATTTGTGTTTGTTTTCATTTTTATTTATTTCATTTTTTTTCAAATTCAGTTTCGGAAATAACAGAATAATGAAACAGTTATTTTCACATTAAAATACCATTTTCTACGCCCTCACTGATCAATCAAACCTCCTCTCTCTCTCTCTTACCCTCTCTTTCCCGTCGCCCGCTCTCCTACCCCCTTGGTTTGTTTTAATCCCTCACGTGAAAAAACTTTCTCTCCCCCCCCCCCCCCCCCCCGCCTCTCCCCCTTTCTCCTTGTCTCACCCTTTCCTCGGGAACTTAATTCTTTACGCAGTTATGATAATTTGTTTCACGCTTATAAAAGTACACTTTGCAAACCATGAACTCATAAGTCTAGGATACGAACAACAGAAGTAGGGAGTGAAAAATAATTAGGCTATAATGTTTTGGTGAAGTTGAGGCAGATTACTGAGATAACATACTGGGTACTTCTAACTTTATTCTTAATGATTAATTATCATATCAGGGACGGCTATAATTATTTATAAAGGGGGACAATTCCCGGCATTCAAATATGATGAATGACGTTATGTTGAGTCAGTAATTTATAAAAGGATCTGGAATGCAAAGACTGTATAGGTAGGGAAATGAGAGAGAGGAGCAGCGGGGAGACAAAGACAGAAAGAAAGAGAGACAGAAGAAAAAAGTAGATTAACAGACAAACAGGCAGACAGAAAAACAGACAGGCCGACGGGCGGGTGAATGGATGGATGGGAGGGTGGATGAGTAGGATGGATAGATGGATGGATGGACGGATGGATGGATGAATGAATAGATGGGTGGGTGGATGGATGGATGGACAGGCGGACGGATGGGGTGACAGACAGACAGATCGATAGATAAATACATGCAGATAGAATGAGAGAGAAGAAAGAAAATCTGTTTGAATCTGGTTTTTATCTGTTACGTTTTTTTTTTTTTTTTTTAATCTGTCTCCTGAAATTCCATTGTAGTCTTTCTCTTCTGTTCTCGTGTATTGGTTGTCAAGTCGGTTGCTACAAACTACAAGGCAGACGTGTCCAGACTGTGCCCGCTCCTCCTTGTCCTTGCCGGGCTCAACCTTCATTTGCATACTAATCAAGGGCATAAATTTGCGCGCCAGCGAGCGTTTTGTCTGCAACCGTGTGATTGGCTCTCCGTCTTCAGTGGATTACGAGCTACAGAAGACACGCGATCCTGAAGGTAATTGAGTTAGCGGAGGACTTAGATTGATTGTGAGTTGCCTCTTCCTCTCTCTCTCTCTCTCGCTCTCTCTATATATATATCTCTCTCTCAAACATGCATTGACAAAAATGCCTTCTTCATCACAGTTTAAGTATTTCCACCACATATTCTATTCAAATGTAACTTTCCACAATGTTAAAATACAATCTGAGGCATCACTTCATTCTTTAAGAATAAACCATCTAACTGCATTTTGTTTACTGAACGAAACAGATATAGCACAATTATATTGTCAGAGAAAATGCGATTGTCCAAAGTAGGCCTAAGTTTGCTCTCTCACTCTCTCGATCTCTCTGTTTCCGCCTCGCTTGCTGTTACTGCAGCATTATTCTAATTATTGTTATTATTATTTTTGTGTTTTGATGCAATTGCGCTCTATTGCTTTCATGATTTATTAAATATTGTGGTAAAGTTTAGCTGAACAAATAGGGCAAACAAAACTGTCGAAGCAGTAAAGTTCCGCTAGATGTAGCCTGTCTCACGCTATGTTGACAGTTATCCTGTATTTTGTTGTTTTAACCCTAGAACGGTCATGACGACGATCTACTTAAAGATATGCCCAATGCATTTGACTGACTTTTAGAACAGTGCACACATCAGAAACAAGATGCATGTGGATGTCATACTTAGACCTGAAGTGTCTTCTCTTGAAAACGAGTAAAGATCATTTTGGAAATAATGGCATTCCGGCAGCTTCGTATACCACTTTCAGGATTAACGTTTGTTTGTTTTGGTTGAAAGCCATGTAGTGATAAAGTGATTGCTTTAATTCTTAAGCTGCTGAGAATCAAACAACTAGAATTGTCAACAATCCTTTTTCAGGAAAACAGTTGAACTCAGGTGTCGTACGAAGTCGTCTCTTTAGATTGTAGATGAGGTCAGTATTTTGAGTCACAGAAGAGAGACAAAATAAATACAGGAGATTCTCGCACTAAGGGGTTGAAAGAGGAGTAGCCATCAAAACATTGAGGGTGGGGAGGGGGGGAGGAGGTATGCTTATTTGGCGAAAGTGGGAACATGTCTATAATATTTTTCAGGCATATCATTTATGTACCATCAACGTGCACGTTTTACCATCACCCCATCAAAAAAGCAAAACTGCGAACAATACCTGTGAGTCTTCTCTTCAAGCATTCCATCCTCTCACCTTTCCTCCTTCTTCCCCCCCACCCCCCCCCCCCCCTCTCCCCCCCACCTTACATTCAATGATTAGACCTACACCTGTATCTGAAGACTTGATGAAATTATTTTAATTATAAACTATGTTCAGTATTATTAAACTCATCTTTGCTTTAAGCTCGTGTTTATGTTTGTCTTTTATAACAAAGCTGTTTTTCTTTTGTTTTTGTTTTCATTTTCTTTTATTTTGGTTTTGGGGGGGGGGGGGAGGGCTGGTCGGAATGAATGACTTAACCCTTCAACTGCTGAGCGTCAAATCACTGGAACGTATGGAACCTTCACAAACAAGTCTTTGGGAATCTTAATCCAACATAGGCTATTGAGTGATATGATAGACGTGATAACGAATCAGGTATTAACCCTTTATTTGCTGTCGGGGCTTTAGGTCTCAGGAATTTCTTAAAGCAATAGGTATCAGAAATGATTGATAATCTTATTCATTTCTAATGTGCTTACATAATTTCATCTCCGTAATACCAGGGATTTTGCAAAAAATGCAAAATAATTACTTTTTTTTTTTTTCTACGCGGTTCTCAGTAAATAAAGGGTTTAGCATGCAATGGTTAACAGCAGGCCAACGAAAGAGAGAATAGACAGCGATAGTATCTATAATAATTTTAGGAGGCTTAGCACTTTCGTAGGGTTAAAATTTTTTCTCCGACATCAATTCTTTCTCTTGTCTGTTCTCTCTCTCTCTCTCTCTCTCTCATCCTTGCAACAAAAGCATAGCTGTCTTTCATTCTAAGACTTGTCTGATGATGCTAATATCTAGACCTCCTAGTGGTATCGTATATCATAAGTTCCATTAATTAACCTATATCTGGCTCGCCTATAACTGCCCATACTTTATACATATTTTCTCTGACACGAATTCTGTCTTTTGTCTGATATCTGCATGTCTCATCCCTCCACCAATAGTTAGTTCACGTTCTGGCTATTTTTGACTCCATCAAGATTTCCTGATTCTCTGTACTTATTTCATTATTTTTACATAAACTGGTGACGCATGTAAAATCCACATCGATTCGGCTCGCTCTGAAATAATCCTCTTATTTTGGAGATTAACTTCAGACATGACTGACATACATAGGTTTAAAAATCTCATGGACTTGCATAATATATAATGTTACTGACTGCAGCAGATACATAATGTTATCGCTTGTAGACCATAATTATATTATTACATTATTATGGGCTATATGCGAGAATAAGGTTATTGCCTGTATACTATATATTATTATATTATTATTGACTGCATGCAGTACACAATGTTACTGCCTGTAGACCATACAAAATTATTATGTTATTGATTGCATACGATCCATATTGGTATTGCCTGCAAACTGAAAATGGTAACGCCAGTCTCGCAATAGGGGTATTACTTAACCATTGCTATAAGCCACTGTTAGCGTATTCGCACCTGATACATCCACATAATTAATGCCACCGTCAGTAATAGTTAGTAGTATCTGTTACTTCAGAACAATTTTAGCCTTTATGCAAAAACATGCAGTGCCCCCAAGGACGTGATCAGCGTACAACTAGAACCATACCCGGAGTTTGGACAGGTATAAATATTGAGATGCGACACGATGAAATCAGGCACTCATCAAACTGAGGCGATCGGAGAAATTGCGTGTTTTTTCCAACAGTGAATGAATTTTAAACGCAATTTTTTTTTTCTTCACAGAATCCTTGTATATCAATCTAAAAATACATTTCAGACTTGAATTTGCCGAAACAGATTGAGGAAAAGCTTAAAAATTGTAATTCAGTGGCATGACCTAATAAGGATTGATAGGGATTATCAAAAGTAATCGGCCATTTTCTCACTAAATGCAGCTGCAGCAACAGGTCACCCCCAGTGTCTTTAATTGCCAATAGCTCGACTTCTACTGAAGGTAGAATAAACATTATTTCACACACAGACAGGGACATGAATAAGCTTTCCCAGTGATACCAATAACTCCATGTCCTCAAAATATGACGAGAGCTTGGTTGCATCTCATATGTACATTCTACAAAATGTGACACGGATAAAATTTTGCAATCAGATATCATCTAAGCTTTTACTCTGAGTTGTCATTAACTGTTTGGTAATAGAAACACGATACAATCAAACTTGCACAGACGTTCTTTCTCTTCCTATATATAATACTAGAATACAAGATTTCAGAAAAACCCGACGGAATTTCCGGCCGGAAGTAGGTCAGGCTTTTTTCTCCATAATTTAATCATCAACATTCCTCACTACCATTATCATTTGCAAGGCATCTCGGTTTAATAGGCTTTAAATTTATTGTCTGTCACTCACAACAAAGAGTTTTAGTCATAGGTTTACTACCCACCGTAACAGGGGTCAAGCCCAGAAGTGAGACAAAATTGCGGCTAAGACAAGGTGAAAGGTCATGGGTCGATGGAATTTCCCGGGATAATGGTGAGTCCTATTGTTCGTGAACATGTTTCTCTATTGCTTCAATGTAGCCTGTCTGAATGCCCCAACACAGTACAGTCATGTCTATTACGTCACAGTCTTCGCTCCGGTGACGTCACTTCCGTTTCCAAAATAAAAGAAAGCCTGAAACGAACCTAAAGCTTTTCAGGCCTGACACATTGCGTCAGTAAATTTTATCGATAGATCCTGCGACCCATGGTAGTGAAATCAACCTGTCTTACTCTGATAAACAAACAAATAGACCTGCACCATTCTTCGTTATGATTATCATTTTATCCATGATGCTGGATAACTCTAATTTTCTATGACACACTTTCGCTTTCCGGAAATATGCTGAATTTTTGCCCCGTCAAGTCCGATTAAATGGTGACGTTTATTCTGGTAGTCTTTCTTCAGTAACAAAGAGGTCAAAATAAAAAGTCTCAGATCGAGGTCAGGCTTGATGATAGGTTAGATTTCCAGTTAGTTTGAGCCATCTTGAGGGAACCGGAAGTAAAGCTGTTAAATGAACATTAACGATTTTCCAGCACTGAAGAGCAATCCAGCTAACTAAGAAAGGTTCATGGTTATAAAAATCAGCGACGATTCTCTTTTTAAAATATACGACTTTAGAATATTCCTCCCATTCCCGCGCCGTAAGATCATAGAATACGCTGTAAGATACAGAATGCGTTTGTTAAGGTGTCAATGAATTTAAAATATTCAGTGCAGTTCAATGGTTCATATTCGATTAAGCACAGATCTGGAAATCCCCGGCAGAATGTTTGAACCCTTGCCAAAAAATAGAACGCTCATTTATGTCACTGCTCCACCAAGACATCTCAACAAAAATAGAACACAAGATTTCGGGAAAACCTCGACGTCGGAAGTACGTCAGGCGTTCGGCTATGTCATTAATTCATTAATACTATTTACTACTATTATTATTTGGAGGGCATCTAAGTTCGAAGGGCGAACAGCGAAGAGTTTTAGTCATAGATTTCCTACCCACCGTTACAGGGCTAAACTGAAAAATGAGGCAAATTTGTGAACAATTTGGAATGTTTGTACCCCTTTCTAAAAATGACGCAGAGATATCCAGCCTTTCGCTTGGTCGGACAAAATAAATCTATTGACCTTTCTTTATCATAAGATAAGATAAGATAACATAAGATCACTTTATTTTTCCACAAAAGTAGACATTTTTGGTACAATGTAAAAACGAGCTAGGTTCAAAATCATATAAACAAACCGTAAAAATTATGCATAATGTTAAATATTAATCATACATTCAGTTACATATCATCTTCTCGCACATACAAACAACCACACATAAAAAGTTCCAGCATTCTAAAATGAAACCACGCCATGCTTACATAAGATGATAGATGTGCCATTAATAATGGTAATAATATTATATATATAATATATATTCTCATCACAGATGGCATAAAACTGTTTTTATAACGTTCTCTCCAGATATAACTCATTAGATGACATGTACTATAAACAGTGTTTTACTTACTATCTTAAAATTGCCGAAAATGGAAAATGACATAATAATGCTGTTGTCGTAAAGTAGTGACGCATTGTCGGGTGTGTTCAGATTTAATTAGAAAAAGCGCATACATTTCGTGTATATCATTTGCCAACTTGTTAGTCATTTCCGAGCGTGGTACGATCGGGTGTCAGCGGCTACGAGGTGTAAGAAGGAAATCGTGAGCAGTTTACGTCACTAACTCATGTCATTCTTGTGACTGTCGATATATCAGTGGCAATGATCTGGTCGTGCGTGACGTGAGGTGATGGGCTGGACATTTGGTTGTGTGAGTGAAGTGTGGCTGGAATCTCCTTGAACCTGACGCCTTGGCCAAAACATCCGCCGTTCTTAGATAGTATGCATAGTCGTGGCTGTGATGACAGATAACTGTACTTTTTTTTATGACAGATAACGGCACTTTTTTTATGATAGATAACTACTTTTCTATGACAGATAACCGTATTTTTCTATGACAGATAACTGTACTTTTCTATAATAGATAACTGTACTTTCTATGACAGATAACTGTACTTTTTTATGAAAGATAACTGTATTTTTTTAAAGACAGATAATTGTACTTTTTTATGACAGATAACTGCACTCTTCTATGGCAGATAACCGTACTTTTTTTATTGACAGATAATTGTACTTTTCTATGACAGATAACTGTACTGTTCTATGGCAGATAACTGTATTTTCCATGATAAAGTTATGGTTTCCGAAAAGGTAATTTAAGATTAATAATAATTATATGATTCACAGCCTTGAGTACCGCATATTTTTCATAAAGGCTAAAATTATCCTGAAGTAACAGATTTTACCATTTATCACTGACAACAGCATTACTTGTGTGGATATATATGACCCATTGCCAAATAAGAGAAAATCCTATAGATCATGTGATACAAGTAAGAAAAATACGCATTTTGCAGTTCTCCCAATTAAATGTAGTGATTATACCATATATATGAATGACTTATTTATGAGCACACAAACTTTCAGAGCAATTGGTTACAAAAAACTATTTTTTTAGACAATTGAATCGTAAAATCATAGT
>JBCEWB010180245.1:0-10015 GCA_039654565.1 Peronia peronii
AAAAAGGCTTACTATGTTTAGAGTTATTCTAAAATGGCGATAATGATTGAATAGTGCTCCCGATGGTGTTTGATATGAATTGTACGCTCCATACAACGACGCATTGAAAACACCAAAACAGATTTTCTTTGAGTAAAATCCAGTTTCATCATCCAAAATACCAACATCAAGGTGCGCACCCCTGGCATACACTTAATGTCGCAAGGCAGTATCGGTTTGGCCTATCCTATATTTAAAGGATAGTGCAACGTCACGGACAACCTATGATATTTGTTGTAAAATAATAAACTTCTAGTAGCCAAAAACATGTTTGCGAAAACATCACCGTTAATGTGTTTATTTTGCAAAATAAGACGGCCTTCGGTTTGTGGGTTCTCTTCTAGTAAATAAAAAGCTCTTTGAAAATTGATAGATAGAATAGAATAATACAGATGAAAGGAACTTTTGTATAGAGCAAGCTGGGATGCCGAAGGCCCCTACTGAGACTGAGAGGCAGCACAGTTAGATCGATTCATCTAGTTTTATTATGTAGCTTTTAGTCCAGCATCTCCACACAGTCAGCGTGTTTCGTTCCGATCAAGCTTTAGGACCATAAAATTATTGTTCTTAATTATCGCTATTGGGAACAAGAAAAGGGATATTGCCAGATAGGCCTAACATTTTCAGTTAAACATCATCATCAAATAAATCCTCTAGAATCATAATATCTGCTTTTCAGTTTTATAGGAATATTTCTATCTAACATCTGAAATATGTGTCAATTAAATCCCTAACATAAGCTAAATTTTTATCTCATACAATATTCTCCGTTTATCAAACATTCTAATATAACTTATCTAGGCCCGGCGCTTAATGATGTCGAATCCGGAAGCGGTAATTTACGAGATGGTTGAAATCGTACGTAGATCTAAATCTAGATCTAGATCTAGTTCTACATCATCAGTCTGACAGAAAAGTTTTGTCTGATTTTGCTCCCTTTGCGCAACACTGAAACACTCATATGAAGAGAAATTCAAATCTGCCTTCAAAATGTTTGAAATGCCAGACGACGATATGTTTTGGGACGTAAGTAGAGATAGATTTAGATCTAGTATAGATCTACTTTAAAACGGCTGGATCTAGAATCGAGGTCTAGATCTAGAATCTAGATCTAGCTGGTAGATCTATAAGATTTATTTATGTTTGTGACAATGAAATTACCATGTTCTGCTTTGACCCATCTGAATGATACCCCATAATTATGGTACAGGTCCCTCAAATGGTACACCAGGGAACCCAATATGGGACACTAATTTTCAGACCGGTGAGTTAATAAATCATTGTAACAGTATTATTATTATAGGCCCTACCACTTTGTTTAGCATAACAGATGGACAGGTAACAATATGGTACACCTACCAACTGATGTGGCACACCTACCAACTGATATGGTACACCTACTAACAATGGTACACTTACTAACAGACATGGTACACAACATTTCTAAGAAGATACACATAACACGGCTACAGAGAACCAAAAACACATGGTAATGGTATGAAAATAACAACTGACATTTATTTACCATTGCAAAAATCACACACATATGTTAATGCCTCAGTCTCTTCCATAGTCTTTCCAACCAGTAATAACAGTATCAGTTGTTATCATGATCTTCTGCCACACTTTCATCTCCCATGATCTAACAATTGAATTAAAATTAAATTCTTCATGAGTGTCCCATCTCAGAAAAAAATGTTTTGTCTTTCATTGCTTGAGAGCTATGCTGCACTTGCAGATAGAGCAAACAGATGAACCATGTACCAAGCAGGCAGCTTGATACTTATTGATAGTCAGGTATTCACACTTAGACAACCTCTTAAAAAAGCCGAGATAATCCTACTTTCTTAGGATTGAAAGGCTTAAGAAAAACAACCAAAACACTGATCCTGCTTACACATCACATGATAACATGGTCTGTACACAAAATTGAGTGTCATGAATCTCAGTCATTTGTGATAGGATTTCAGTGCTCCGCTTGTCCACCAGTGCTGTGGACATGTTATCATGTGTTGAATAGCCTAGCCCAGTTAGAACTGTACTGAAAAGTGTGTAGTTCGTTCCAAGATAGAACCCCAACTAGGCTAAAGTTGATCAATTAGAAATACTAGAAATAAATCTGACCAATGCATTTGTGAGGTTTCTCCGATGAATTTGGTATTCTTTGTTTCATCCATAATGTCGCAGTGATAAATGATTTAGAACTACGATGGCAGGTCCAAGTGGTGAAAGGGGTGTTTTTAGGTGACATGTATTTTGACAGCTATACGATTCGAGTTTAGAAAACAGGCAATAGCAGTCAGACTCCTTGTTTGTTTGTTTGTTTTCTTTCTTTCTTTCTTTTTTCTTTCCTCTTTGAAGAACAATGTTGTAAACAAAACAAAAAACGTGCCCCTTTATAAATGCATTTTCCCTTACTTTTGTAAACGTTTACAATTTTCAGTACAGCAATATATACATTCAAGCCGTTTTTAGTCATTTCTTTTTACTGTCACAGTAAAATCTTAATATGGGTAGTTTTATTGCCGTGAACATGTTTTGTTCACACGTATAGCACTGTCAGCTGGATCTAGGTGAAAAAATATTTGCATCATTTGTGGCTTGCTCATGCTGTAATCTTAACTACTGGAGGGGGGGGGGGGCGGGCTCAGTCATGCATTATAGTGTGCTGGTCATGGATGGGTGAGGCAGGTCATCGCTTTGAGGGACAAGTAAGATTTGCTCTAAAAGTTTAGGAATAGTCTCAGTGTAAATGGGACGAGTGCCCTAGCAAATAGCCCACAGCCGCACATATTCGTGAGTTAACATGCTTGAAAATATGTTTCTATAATGACGAAATGGATGCTTGACACTAATAGATTCTGCTCATATCACTCAGTTTATAATTTATATTTTTAAGTTTTTATATTTCATTCTCTTCTAGGATGATTTTCTCCTTGATGACCGTGATTTTGAGAAGGAGCAAGCAGCAGAGATAACAGGTTGTTCAAGGTCAAAAGGAACGCCTGAACTGATCAACACAGAGAAATCCAGTTCAACTGAGTCCACAGTAGAGTCAAAATATCTTTGTTCTGAAAGTAATGATAACTTTCTGTGGAAATTTTTGTTGATCTCAGTAGATTTTTGGTAAAATTTATTTGAGGTGGACATGAATGATTTTGCAAACTTTAATATTTATTTGAACATTTTAGTCCTTGTGAATGATTCTGATCACTGACTGTGACAAACTCTGGAAGAAAGGAAAATTATCATTTCCTCTTGTTCTAAATTTAAATGTCTGATGCACAAATTTTGTTATCCCACCTTCATTCCAAATACAAAATTAAATGCAATTTACAATTTAGAAATTCTTACATAACCACATATTATATGTCGTCTAGTAAGCAAAGTCTTACCTGCCTCAATGCTTTTTTCTTTTATTGATGTTCAGTGTGAGAGAGAGATCATTGTAACTCACTAAAAATTCATACATTTTTAAAAATATGCTTATTGTCTCCAGTCACTGATATGCTTAATCTGATGATGTTCCCAGATTGTTTGAGGTCAGCACAGTCAGGCGTTGGTGAAAATACTTCATTTAACCACAATACAAACTCAGCTGCAGATGATACAGTGTTAAAGAAAGGCAGACGGAAATTTCCAGGACCTGCCGGGATTTTGCCTCCGTCAGTGCGTATCTATCAGTCTCTCAAATGCACAAATTTTTTTGCATAATTTTTAGTGAATTATATCCTTCTTATTGTGCTGAAATCCTGAAATCAATCCCGTTTCTTAAACTTAATGGGGCATTAAGGATATTAGGCTATGTAAAACTGTACTGTTTTAGTATTAATGTTCCGACGAAGAGAACAGAGTGGAGGAAGAGGTGGTTGAGGAAAGGTATGGACTTCCATAGATTAGAATGACCGCTCACATTTTTCTGTGTTGATGAAATTTCAGTTGGAAGCATTTGTCAGAGGTGCTTTATCTTGAATTAACATATCGTCATATTAGTACTTTTTGGGGTTTCAGATTATGGAAAGCTTTAATAAAATTATTATCTGTACACATTGCTCTTGTCTTCAACACTTTGGTTTACAAAATATGCATCATATACATCAGGGATGTCAAATTTCCGATTTTAGTCGGAATGACAACTTTTTTGTTTGTCGCCGACTTTTCTACTTTTGGCCAATCATCTCTGACTTTTGCTGAGTCCATAAGATTGCGATTTATAATAATTTTAATGCGATAGAACAATGAAATGTGAAGTATGGTAGAATTTTACGCATGCTCCAGATGAAAGTTAAACTGCTGTTTCGCAACTGTTTGAAGATTGTAATTGAGGTTCATAGCACTTAATTCCTCACACCTGACAACAAGCAGTCGAATGGTCGCTTGATAGTTGTTGATGAAAAATCACCACTGTACAACAACAAATTGTACGCCAGTGGTCTTAGAAAGACTAATGTAAGAGAGCAACTGTTTGTGATCTAGATCTAGTTTAGCTCAGTGATTATGATGACAGCACTGCCTGCCAGATTTTTTAAGTTCTTGGCAGGGATGCCAAATTTCTGACTTTAGTCGGAATTCCGACTTTATGGTCGTCGCCGACTTTCCTACCTTTGGCCGACCAACTGCCAACTTTTACTGTAGGCCTTTTGAATCCACAAGACAGTCGCAGTTTTATGATAATTTGATACAAATTCTGCATGATGACAGTGAAACCGGAAGTACAGAAGAGTTATCCTCGTATATCGGACGATAGTTGGGCTGTTGTTCAGTGGCTGTTTGAAGATCGAGATCGAAGTTTGCAACACTTTATTCCACACACCCGACAACATGCAGTTGAATGGTCAGGTGAGAGTTGATGGAAAATCAGCACATCAGAGTACTGACCACAACAGATAGTGTGCCAATAATCCTAGAAAGACTAGTGTAAGAGGGCAGCTGTTCGCGATCTAGATCTAGAAAATAGACCAACGCGTGGATCTAGTCTAGTTACGCTTGATGATTATGATGGCGGCACTGCTTATCACACAGTGGGATCTTTTTATAGTTTTTTTGACTTTTTTGTGACAACAGTTTGAAATCCCTGTCTTGGAATTTCCACTAGCTGTATATTCCATATGGACAAATAAACTATTCGTATTCTTGTAATCCCACTTTCAGGTTCCTGTAGAAACTTACAAAAATTTTCTCAGAACAATGCAGACTTCTCCTAATATGAAAGGCCTCGATTTTTTAAAAAGTGTCATACATAGCTGGACAGCGTCCGACTACTATGATAGACCATTGGGGGAGAGGGGGTGTGAAAATTTTTTTTTACTTGCTGTGAACACGGTTTGGCATTCCTGGAACATGTACATAGATAAAAAAAATGGAAAGTCATGTGAAGCTTAACCACTTCACTGCTAGTGCTAATTGTTACAGAAACAAGCAGAGTCTTCTGGGCTCTCATCGCTCGGTCATCTGCCAATCATGAGCATTTTGCAAATATCAGAAAAATTCTGCAAATGGATGTGAAGTGCTGGCCACTGGTCAGAACAATGAATCAGAGGTGAAAATTGGTGGGTTGGTGGGCAGCTGACTATTGGACTATCTAGATGTACCACGTATGGCCTACCTCTTTATGGAGGTATCTCGTATTGTTGTTGGCAGTGAATGGTTCATTTAGCATTAGTAGTGGTGCATGTATCATAGTCTGTGAGATATTTTTGTCTCAAAATGATCACCAGTTTGAGATACATGCCTAGGAATTCAAATTAAGGTGAAATAAAAGTTAATTTGTGGAATTCGTGATTTTGTCCTTTTTTTCCCCTGAATTCATTATTCTTCAGACTCCAACAGCTTTGCATCCAAGAGGGCCAGATGGCAAATCAAATACTCATCTCCTTGAAAGAAGCCCTGGATCTGCTCTTGTGAAAGATGAGGTTTGATTTCATTTTTCCTTACTGATAACAATTGAGTTATGAAACTTACCACTGAGACTTTTATATTTTGCTACATTTAAATTGTGGAGGCAAAGTTTCTGTCAGTTGCTGGAATTCCAGCATTTTTAGATGCACTGGCAGAAGTTTTGGCAAAAATCAGTGATTTGCCAGTGACACAAGCAAACTTATAGATGCTAGATTCAAACAAGACAAAGTCTGCATTTGGCAAAGCATGCTGCATTTTTCTATAGTTGTCACCATGAAGTAAGATAAGGTTCATTTCTGCCCAGAGGTAGAAGGGGTGATGCAATTCCGATGCCTTTACGAGCAAGATTGCAGGCCTACACCAATATCTCAAATAGTAATTCGCAACATTATAACCATATTATGGATAGACTATTTCCACATTTATATAGGCATCTGGTTTTGCATTACAACTTTTGCATACTGTTACACTCCATCCCTTACTAACAAGAACTGAAACAAAGTGGATACCACTAGACTTTGGTCAGATCTTCAGCACTGAATCAAATCTAGAGCTAACTCTGTCCACTTTATACAGATAACTTTTCCCGTTGCTTTGAGTGCATCAGCCTGGCTTTCCATCTTATCTGAGGAGAATAGAATTTCCCTACTTTTGGGATTTTAACAAATCCGAGCATTTCATTACCATGTATTTTTATATGTCTTGCGACCAGAGCAAATGAGTTGGAAGTCACGCTGGGCGATAAAGATCCACAGCCGTTTTTGGTCGCTTTGAATATTTTCGGACTAAGATACTAAAATTTTTTTTTGTTTTCACAAAATGAAATTTAACCTTTTTTAACCTGAAAAAAGAAAAATTTTGGTATCATAGTCGGAAAATAGTAAAAAAAATGGTAAAAAAACAACTGTAACTTGAAGTCACCTGGCGTGACTTCCGACTCATTTGCCCTGGGCGCAAGACATATGTATGTTTAAGTGCTTCATATTCTTGCTTAGTCCTCTCTAGCTGCCCCTGGAATATTCTTAATTATGCTCATATGTTGGAAATGTTTTGTGTTTTTTTTAATAGGCCTAGCCAGTGTGTTTGCTAGCTGTAACTTAAACCTCCATTGGTGGACTGCAGTACATGATATCTAAAACATCAGAGTGCACGGTACATGTATAATAAACGTCTCTGCTAGACTCAATTAGGTCCTGTCCCGTCCATGCACTGGTATATGTATGATGGTCATTGTCACATCCGTCATGGTTCACAACTTTTTCTTTGCTTGACTCCATGCCTATGATTGGCTTGATCTTCTCTAGATGTGATCAACCCATTCTGGTACTGGCCATCCGTTAGACATAACATGTGATTAAATCTAAGTCTGCTATGTCAATTTCATGGGACTGAAGTAGAGATACCTCTTCTTCCTCTTATGCCTGTTGAATCCTTGAGGCACATAGGGCCGTGACAACACTCCTCCAGTACACGTGATTCTGGCAGGTCATCCCCAGCTCGACCCACATCATTCCGCTAGACTTCACTTCAGCATTGATACTCCTGCACCAAGTCTTTTTCAGTCGGCCCACTTTCTGCATTCGTTGTGGATTCCAGTCCAGAGCCTGCCTGATGATGTTGGATACAGGCTTTGGTAGTGTGTGGCCAGTCCAGTCCCATTTCCATTTCTTTATCTCGATTTCAATTGGGACTTGTCTTGTCTGTGATCCGAGAAAAGTGCGGCGGCACACAGCATTATGCAGCCGCATTTTTACCTACTTATCGCACTTTTCGCTGTTTTGCCATTTTAGGGCATTTTTTTTCATTTTTGTATATTTTGATAAGGGAAGTCAATAGAAATTCTTTGTTGATTTTGAGATTATTTTAATTTGGTGGATTTTTCTTTCCTGGCACAAAACAAAATAAACAATCCTTGTTGTTTCTTTACTGCTGCGACTACAGTCGACCTCTACATAGCCTTCAGCTAAAGTCGGAACGTAAACGTTGTCTAGTAGATGTCTAGATCTATAAAAAATCCACCGGAATGTCTGAGAAATACTATACTGTTATGTATCCCCCTTTTTTAAAAATCTAAATACATGTATGGGTATTTTGCTGGATGAGGAGACTGAAGGTGACGAATATGATGATTTTGGGTCAGACTATGTGAGTGAGCCAGAACCGGACTCTGAGACATCAAGATCGAGTGGTAACGATGATCAGCCTGGCCTTGTGTCCTCCACAGATATATATGCATATACATTAGATCTGGACCTAGGCCTACTGCTATGGAGAAGGACTATAGAAGAAGGGGTAAAGGGAAAGCACTGAAGAGAGGAGGGCTTTCAGCAAAAAAATATTCAAGTCTAGGCCTGCTTACATAGCCAGTATGAAGATATGACCCTGAAAAAGCCTTCTACGCTGACCCAATGGCTACCCAATAAGCCAAAATAAGTGTTGTATCAGGAATGAAAAGCTGGTTGCAATGAAGGGGTTCATTATGATCACTGTGTGATTTGCTCTTTCTTTGGCGCATAGCTTATAATATCTAGATCCAGTTGTTAGTTCTAGATTTAGTGATGGAATCGGTCAATAGTTGAAAGATATTTAAAGCTTAGATCTAATCGAAATGGACCAGTTCACCAACACACCGAAAGAAACTTCTAAAGTGGACTGGCATGTCTTGCCACACCAGCAATATGCTGAGTATAAGAAGTGGACGCATGTCTCGTGAGGCAAATTATTTTCACTCCTTGCAATTTGGTTTTAAATCACAAAAGAAAATCTGTGTTTGCTGCACAAAAACATACTGCAAAATATATGGCCAATTTAAAAATAATTAAAATGCTCACTTGATCCAGCAGAACATAATTTGAATCAATGTAATATGAATGTTATCGGAGCCTATGTTTGATAATCAATACCTCCTTTTTGTGTTTTTAATCATTATGTAGTACACCCTTTTTGGAAACTCATGTGGCTGGCTGAATAGACTTCACTAAGCTGCATGAGACTTAGAAGTTAAATTGTTTAACTTTTGTATGTGTGTGGTGGTTTGGCAGGCTATATGTGTTCAGGTGTTCAGCTATATCAACATTATTCGTCGTGACCTTTGATAAATGCAGTAACGACATTGGTTTTTCGCCATGTCCATTTATCTTGTATTTGTCATCTTTGTATTATAATTATGGAGCGAAGATCTGGGGCCGTATTTATAATTGTATCATAAGCCTGTCTTAAGCTTACAACAGCCGTAACTCGCCGCAGTACGCTTGCGCTGTATTTATAACACTCGACTAGGCTCGAGCTCTGTCCTAACTTCGGTTGTAACTTACGATAGGTAAAGAGGTGTCGGAAGGGAGTCGTAAGTGAGCTGGAGGCAAGACAAAAGGTGGCCACGGCCTTTTAAGCTAGACTCTGCAGGATCACTGCAAACCTAAGAATGGATACTTATAATAGATGTTAACGAATTTTACGCAACTGATGGAATCCGTTTGATGTTTTTGACGGTAGAAATTTCATTAATCAACAAAAATTAAATAAAATTAAATCATCAACTCAACTAAAATTTTAATAAATGACAATATGCGCTGTTTTAACGACCTAAAGCCTCTAGCCGTCCCCTTGCACTTTTATAATGTCAGAGATTACAATATAAAGTAATAAGTACGAAAACATTTAGATCTACCACATCTAACACCAAAAGAAAATGGGATCTTGTTTGTCAGTGTATCAATATCCGTTTCATTTTCCTCCTATGCTTATATGTTTTTACAGTAGCACCTCATTTGTTTTCTACTCAATCGAAATACATTGACTTTCTTTCTTTCTCTCTTTTTTTTTGTTTACCTCTTTTGTTTGAAACCATCCATGTTTTCTTTTCATCCTTTTTGCGTTTTCACCTTCCTTCTTTGGAATCATTCGCTGATTAGCATCAAACCTAATGTGTGGTGAATTTCAGTGGGCCTTCCTTTAGTCCCCTTTTTGTATCATCTACTGTTACCATTTATTTAAAGGGGTTATGCAACGTCACGGACACCCTATACTATTTGTTGTAAAATAATAAACTTCTAGTAGCCAAAAACATGTTAGCGGTGTT
>JBCEWB010180256.1:0-10015 GCA_039654565.1 Peronia peronii
TCTGTAATGGGAATGGTCTGTGGGACGAGGGGTGATAAAATTGGCACCCATATGAAATTGACATGTCTTTGTAAATATAAGCCCATCTCCTATCATTGACTCATTGCAAATATTATTACATGTGAAAAACGGGTGGAGTTAGGGGAGGGATTAGAGAAGGACATTGGTCAGCAAGGTGGTCAATCTGGGCCTGCATTGTGTCACTCCAAAGCTAAGGCGGAGTCTCTATAGTCAGACCAAACATCCTGGGGCTAAGTACTAGCGCCGAGATCCAGATTGACAAGCTCAGCAAGGTGCGCCGCAGGGCGTTGTAGCCCTTAGGCTGGGTTGCAGTTGTAGGATTAATTGACGTTTGACACTATGTAGATCTCTACCAGAGACCTAGAGTAGCACTCTCAATCATTTATAATGAAGACTTCAGCAATTACATATGTAGTATTTTGTCTGTGTGACAGTATAATCCACTACATTGCCATGAGGACATTTTTGCTGTAACTGAGCACAGGTTGCTCAAAATGCAATTAATGTGTCAGGATGTAAAAATGCCATTGCAGCTCTAGGTTTTAAAACTTGTTTTTGGCTAGGAAGAATTCTGCCTGACAGTTAGAAACAACATGGGACATAGTTATAGTGTGATGATGTTTAGGAACATTTATATTAGGCCTGTATATGCTATGTGAACTTACTGGATCACCAGAACATATACTGCACTCATTCAGAGAGAATGTATCACAATATTCACAGGCTCTTTCAGTTTTATAAAGATTATTCCATTAACACCTCCATGAAGCTTATTTAAAATCTTTTTTTTCAGGTAGCCAAAGTGCATCTTGATGCTTGATGACTTTTACTATAGTAACCTCAATTGTATCTTGTTTACTTTTCGTAGCTACTGAAAATTTATCCCATATCATTGTGAAATGAATTGTTTTTACTGATTAAAAATTCTCTGACAGACCATGTATCATGTATTTTGAATTCAGGAGTGGCAGAGAGTTCTTGTAGAGGTTTTTACATCTTATTTGAAGATATTAACTCCTTGCTTATCCTTGGAATCTGTCCTAAAATTCCTCTTTGGTTATAGCTTAATAGCATGGCATGTCTGTTGTTTGCTTTCAGGTCATAAAAAGCACTGGCTTCATGCAAGGCTTGTTCACTGAGTCAGAAATGAATTCAGAAAATGTGAAGGTAAGCAATGGGTACTGAAACCTAGGAATGCATGAATTTGTTCAGGATTTGCGCAATGGTTGAATTGGGTGTCTTTGTACTTAGTTTGTGCGGGATGTTTGCTCTGTTAGAAGTGCAAGAAGCAAAAAAAAAAAAAAAAATCATTAAAAAAGCCTGTATGACTCCAGTTGTTTTCCTATTTATAAATCTTTTTTGTTGTCAGACAAAAATCAAGGTAAATTTCTAGTTGTTGTTGTTTTTTTCTTAGTGATAGAGAAATTGTTTTCTGATATATATTGTTGTTTGTTTCAATATACTTTGCTCTTGCAACTTAGAATAATTATTCCACACAGCTACCATTTTCATATTTTTCTGCCAGTTCATGAAACGCTCAAGTAATTGCGAGTTTTTCTTCTTAATCTGTTCTCTTTTGTTACATAAGTTTTTATTTTCATAACTCATATGCATCTGGTGAGTAACATTTTTTTCACCATGCCTCATTTTCTTTACATGCCTTTTTGTTTCAAAATTTATTTTATTTTTTTTTTCATTTAATCTCCACAGGACAAAGATTCCAAAGTTGCATTTCTGCAGAAAGCCATTGACATAGTTTGTAAGTATTGTGGACCTTTTGGTTGATGAGAACTCCATGGTTTTAGAACTGATTTTTAGTATTTCTTAGTTGGGGAAACATTGACTTAGCAATAATGTATATTTTAATACCATATAAGCATACAATCAGGTTTTAATAAAAAAAAGTTTTTTAAAGTGCTTTTTACTGCTACAATTTCCTGGGCTTAACTTAGAATTGGAAAACATAGATTGTGATCCTAACTTTAAAAGAAGGAGATTTAAACTTCAGTTGACATGGAAATTAAATACTTAATGCATTTGACTAAGATGATAGGAAATCTGTCATTTTAAATGTGGCATATATATACTACAAAAATAGTAAATCTTCTGGATGCTACAAAGAAAAATTTTTACAGTCATCCCTCACTATACTGTGGTTCACCTTTCAACGGCTTCACTGTATTTTTTATTTTTTTTGATACGTATATGTATTTTCGTATCGTGGATTTCCCGCTATATTGCTGGGTGCACCGTTATACAGGAGTGTACCCTTATCTGTTCGTGGAGCACAAATTACCAAAGTGTTTATAAGAGTGACAGGAAGGGTAATATAATAGAGGGAGGGTTGATAACAGTATGGGGGAGGTTTATAATATTTTAAAATGCATGTAAATAACAAAATGACTGTTGTATTCCTACTTCGCGGATTTTCGCTTATCGAGGACTGTCCTGGAACCTAACACCCACAATAAATGAGGGAGTACTGTTTGTCAAATTTCGATTACCTAGATCGTTGTTGTACGCCATCTTATGCATCACTTTGTCTTGCCTCCAGGTGCTGTGACAGGAAAAGATTTAAATGTGAAACCTGTCAAGATTGTGGCTGGGCATGAGCCAGAGAGAACCAATGAATTTTTGCAAGCTTTGGCAGATGCTATCAACAAAAATGTAAGAAAAATCTCAGGAGTTATTTCACTCTTTTTGATTGGAAATATGAAAGCTATGCTGTTCATGCCCCAATGGCTGTATGGAATATTGAAACTTTGCAAATGAGTGCACCTATTGTGGTCATTGTTTTTCCTGACTGTCTTTTGCAGCTTAACATTTTATCACATTGTAGTGAACCAAGACATTTGTGAAGTGATTATTTTTGTTGTGAACTGTTGTCATAGAAAAAAAATGTAGTAATTTGCATTGGTGTTTATATTCATGTACATGCATTTGACACAGAACCGATTCTTTTCTCTCTAAATTGAGTTTGAAAATTATATGTATTCATGCCAGCTTGTGGATTTTTGTAATTTGAAATAATTATTTTGCACATTCATGCACATTCCTTCAGTCTTATATGTTGTATTCTATCTAGTGTTATAGATTTGAAAGAGCTCAATGCTAGAAATCTCAGTGAATTTTAATTGAGATATGAAAGTATTGGGCATTGCATTGTCATTTCCTTTTTCCTTTATTCCTCTAATGCCCATTAGGTTGACAATGATGAATATGTGAAGAGGGTTCTGAAAGGCGGACGGGGAGTTGGATCTGCCAAGGAAGACAAGAGGGAGGAGAGAAAAGAAAAGACCAAAAGTGCATCTGAGAGAAAGAAAGACCATGACTCAGAGGTAGGAGCTGAAAAAGCAATGATTCAATTTCCTTCTTCCTCAGAATGAGAAATTAATGATTTGGATCGTAAATCCAGTGTCGTCAATCTATCAACAACCACAATACACTTGTGAATGATACTTCAAAGAGAAAAGAGGAAAAACTGGTAGATCAAACATTCCTTCACTAATGTGTTTCATTGTAAGATACAGGACAGAAAAGAGATAAAGTATGAAAGAGATTCAGGTGCAAATTACTTTTCACATTCATTATAAATACCTTGAGAAATAGAGAATTTTGTTCTTTAACAGCTGTGTGGGTTCATTTATAGCAATTTTGTTGATTCTATAACTTTAATTTCAGTTGCGTTTCAATTTTAGTAATGGGGAAGAGGGGTAGAGAGTACTTACCCTTTAATAAAATGCCCATAACCAGGATTTTGTTTTTTAATATTATTTTTATTAATCAGATTGATACACTTTTCACTTGAAAGTTATAAGGCGTTAATTTTATATTTTGATAACACCTAACTGTCAGAATTTGCTTTACTGTGATATGAGTCTCAGAATGTTTACACACAGGATGGAAAGAGAGAAGATGGAAAAAGAGAGAAAAGTCGGGATAAAGGAGATCGGGATGGGGAGCGAAAACATGACCGGGACAAAGATCGAGACAAACACAAGGAAAAGGAGCGTGAATCCAAGACTAGGGAGAAATCTCGAGATGGAAGAGAAGACAGGCATCGAGACAGAGATCGTGAGCGAGACCGATCAAAGAAAGTAAGTGTATTGTAATATTTCAACCGTTGTATTACTTGTAAAATGTCCACAGCTTATGGGAGCAAAATCACAAGTATATCTGATAAGACACCTTTGTTATCAAGCTTTTCATGTCACAGCTGGTGTTGTGTTCAACATTCAAATGCCTATAGAGACAAATTAAAGTTGATCACAGTTTGTGGCACATATTCCTACTGTGTGGCTGTTTGATTTGGTATTTGATGTAATTGTGACTTAGGTGACTTTGACTCAAATGTATAGCAGTGTTTGTGATGTCAGTGCAGTTGTTGTCTCTTGTGTGACCTCAGCAGCTCAGTAACTGACCAGTTCAGTTGATTCATTCTGAATTTTTATGTGACCTAAGGTCAAATCATGCGGTATCTGAAACGGGATCGTAACTGATGATGCAAATTAGCAGGCGTTTTCAATGAACCATATCTTCAGCCAGCGAAGCACTTCCCTTTTCCCAAGTACAACGAAGGAAAGAGAAACATTGTAAAGAAGGAAGAAAATCAATTTAGCTTCTGTTATTTGAAACACGGAAGCAAAAATTTGTGAAAAAATTTATCACATTGAGAAAAGAATGCTGTCATTACATTACAAATTGTACAGAACTTTCCATTGTTCGTGTTTCATATAACAAAAGAAAAAGTGATTTTTCTCTTTTGTCTAATACATGTTGTACCTGGCAAAGGTAAATAATTTGGCTGCTGGTCAGCTTGGCTCATTAAAAGGCATGGAAGTTATTCGTCTTTCTGTTGTCTTACATATCATTATCACTACAATAATAAATCTTACAATAATGATCTGTGTTGTGTTAATTGTTACAGCATAGTATGTCCCACATTGTAAACAAAGAAGCTAGTTACCCTAAGCACTACCCCCATGAGGGCCCCAGGATATATAAGTAGGTTCTCTGCTCCCACCTGCAGGTGGTGAAAGCCCGCCATCGGTGGGATATTTCCTATGGAATGCCATTCTCAAAGTGCCAGGGTTGACATGTCTTCTCTCTCCTTGCTCCTGTCTTCTTTCCCGCTCACGTTCCTCTCTTCCTCTAAATACGTGATCAGCTTTTTTGGACATTTAAACGTATCTTACTGTGTTTGGCGCAATATTGACGTGCTTATGTGCCGTTAAACCCCAACACAAACAAACAAACAAACCCTAGCACCTGAAAACTCATAATGTTAAACAACCAAAAGTATTCACACCCATCATGTGAGGTACTGGGAGTTTCAAAACAAGTCCATTGACCCTGTACTTTTCACTGTTCATTTCCCCAATTTACCACATATGAAAAATATGTAAGCCACCTCACAGGCCTTGTGGCTTCATGCTTGTGATGGCATTGCAGTGTCCACAGGGGAGGAAACCTAGCATTGAGAAAAGAGGGGACAAAGGTGTTACTACTGCTGCTGTAGGCTCCACACACGGGCAGGAGGACAACCTTCATCAGAAACATCCTATATCTCAGAAGGCCGCAAAGCTGAGTCAATTGTCCTCGGGACAGCCAGAAACACCAACTCAGCTGAAACGGGTTTCTCCTAATAAAACTTTCATTAAGACAATGCATGAGGATTATATACCTGAAACAGCTGTTGGGGATACTAGTGCTGGGAAGAAAACCAAATGCAGTGATACTGAACACTTAGACAGTACGGAGGAAGCCCTAGCTGAGGCTGCCAAATCCCCATTTACTTCCCTTGTGGCCGGTCAAGCTGCAAGAAGTCCCAGCGGAGACAGTGAGAACCTTAAGAAAAAATCAGACTTGGATGTGGCTGCGATGGTTCAGGGTCAAAAGTTGTCCTTCAGTCAAGAGGGGGAAGAAATGGCGACTGGAGATCATGGGAAGTTACCTCTTGATGTGAGGTTTATTTTCCACTCATTGAACATTCCTCAAATGTTTTGTTAGTTTTTATTATTTTATTTACATTAATTCCTTGTTTGCTGCTGTGTCTTTTATATTTGTAATATTTCAAAGATGTGTCATAGTTTAGGAGAAACTTTTGGCTGTTTCAAATCTTTTGATTCTACCTTTGTCCATGTTTTGAGATTTGTTAACCAGTGTCAAGTATTGAAACCTTATATATATATATTGTTTGACTATACAGACACAAACTCTTTGTATGGTTGTATTTAACAGTTTGTTGATGTTCGGAAAGTTATTTGATTGTTTGAAGAATTTCTATTCTTTTTCTTACCATTATAATATTATGTATGATCACATTCCTTTGATTAATTAGTTGAGCCAGTTTCAGCATTTGAGATTCTCTGACAGTCGCTTACTGGCTTCTCATTTCTAGTCACTGTAATACAATTTGAGTAAATAACTGTATTTTTTTTCTCACTCATTTTTAGTCTACTTTTAAATTATCCAGCTTATAGCATGGTTCTTTGTATCATTTCATAGACCATATTGGTCAGCTTTGCTCTTTCACATTTCAGAAAAAACAAAGACAGCATAATGATCTTTTTATGACAGGTTATTAAATTCGATTCACAGTTTGGCTTTTCTAAAGCAAAGATGTTTCGAGATAACACAGCTGAGTATCAACCCTCCTCCAAGATTTTCATTTTACTGTTGCCTGCTCGACCATATAAGATGTATTTTATTGTCTTTGTATGTTACAAAAAATTATGCCTTTATATTTTAATGGTCAAATCTGACAGAATTGTTTATTCTCCTGAAATTCCAGAGAGAGCACAGCCGAGAGAAAGAGAATGAATCGCCATCCAGAGATAAAGTGAATGGGGAAAAAGAGAGCAGACAGGTAGGTATTGATTTCTATCTTAACTCACTTGAACCTGTGCATTCTTTGTACTATAACATTTCTGTAGATGAAAAGTTTGAGAATTTGTTCAAAAAAAAAGAAAGAGATAACAGTTCATTCTTTTGTTCTCTTTAAAAGCAATAATGATGAATCATACTTGAAAAGGCTATTACATGTTTAATATTTTCCACATTTTGTTGTTGTTGTTATTATTGTTTTGCTTGTTTTATAAAGAGGACATCAGATTATTGCTGACAACTGAAAAAGAAGCATTTTAGGATGATGATTAGCCTCAAGAAGAAAAAAAAAAAGGCCTTTTGTGAAAGACTTAATCACTTGTCATGACAATAATGTTTATAACAGCATGGTCTGAATAACAAGCATGTTGTTGGCAAATGTCTTTGTTGACGTATATTAAATCATTCAAATCTGAGTAAGTTCACCAGTTTCATAATGTGCTGTTGTTGCATTATTGTGCTTCTTCAGGAGCCACCAGCCCGATTGCAACGACCATCCTCTGCCAAGGGTTCCAGGCGTAGAAGAGAAGGTAAGAAACAACTCAGCTCGTTCTGTGAGTGTGCACTTCCAAGAAACTGTTGCAGTTTGATGCTATTTATTTCATTTAAATTGTTTGCCACAGCTAGATTTCAGTTAAAGACATCATCTCAGATTTGTAAATCCACCTTCTTTGCATTTTTTTTTATTTCTGTGTTTATCTCAGATGTAGGTGAACCAAAAAAAGGAGAACTTTCACTGTCCAACTCTCAGATGTAGCTTATGAGGAAGTGTACAAGAAAATACAGATTTGTGAAATAAGAACATGAACAAAAAGTAGAAAAGCAAAAACTTGAAAAAAGTTCCTGTTAAATCATGTTCAAGGCAATGTGTTGAGAGATATCTCTCTCTATGTTAATGAAAAGCTTTGTTTGATACGTATAGTTAGTCTCCCTTATATCTTTTATTCCTCTCTTTCTCTCACTTTAAACCAAAATGGGTATCCAAAATAAATTGAAAATGATTTCATGTTGTTTCTTACAATAAAAATTTATTATAGACCTTTGTAAGAGCATTAAGCTATAATTACTGTATACGTAACTTTAGTTTTGAGAAGTGCGTATATGAGGACAGCAATCATCACATTTGAAAGTTCATAAAAAAAGCTAAGAGACACAGATTACAGAATTGCATAATATTTTCAAATACAGAGATATGTGTGGTTAAAGTAACAATCTGTGATGATTAGGCATTTTCAGTAAGTCCTTCTGCAAATGTGGTGAAGATATGAAAGAGGATCATATTGCAGTGTGACAGTAGTAGAGCCAATGTACTTTAAACAACAGCAAAGTCAAACGTTCTGTCTTTTCAATCTTGTATTTGCTTTGTCCCTGTCTCATCACCAACTGATCCTTGCATTGTGTGAGACTGGCGCAATGATTGATCACACCCCCATTGTTTTAACGCACCGCTTTTTTTAACAGCTGAGAATCGTGCAGGGCTCGGTAAATATTTTTTTTTTTCCAATTTGAATCTCTTCAATTTGACCAATTTTATCCTCCTTTTTTTTTTTTTTTTTTTCTTTTTTGGAAATTTAATCTTAATTAATATAGTGACTGTGCAAGTGGGACTGGGAAACATATGCTTGCTTTCAGGCATTGCAATTTTGAAATTAATTATAATGTTTTGTTCTTTTCAATGATATTCAATTGTATTTCACTCACAAAAACATCAAAAGACCAAAAATGAAAAGCATATTTTGTTGAGCCGTTCGTGGAAACTGGAAGAATTTTTCTCTGGGCATTTTCTATTGAGAGCTTCTTGAACTGAAAATTAATTCCGTTGTTTTGTTATTATGATATGTCAGCTGCTCATTGTTATTGACATATCCATCTTTGTCATATCACAAAGGGGCCTCATTGAAATAGACTTCATATTTTCTTTTCAAAAATTAGATTTGTTGCTTAGGGTGGCTCTTAAGTATTCATAATCAAACCAGTGGTACTAGTATATCATGAAGAGTGGTGACTCATTTAAAAGGCCCATATATATTTTTTTTTTTAATCTTAGTTAAACATTGATCTGACTTTGTATATATTGTCTTGAATTTATGGTGAAAGTGGTAAATGTGAAGCTCTCCTGATGAGTAATTATTTTATTTGGACTCATTTTTTTTAAGAATCAGAAATCATAGATTAAAAATTTTAATATGTGAGGATATTACTCCTTACCAAGGGCTGGACCTAATCTATTCAACAAATACAGCTGTACATTCTTATTATTTGCCAGTTGAACTTGATCCTGGATGTACAGATTTACTGGAGTTGTACCATTCTGTTGAGTGCTCGTTACTGTTTGGGATTAAATCTACAGTCCTGTTTTTTTCGCTGTTTTTGCGTTAGTTTCTTGTGTATCTTGGGTAGAATTTTGGCTATAGCTTCTCTTTTATCCACCTTCAGCCTTGCATTGTGCCCATTATATCTTCCATGATGGACATTATCAGTGTCCAGTGTGATCATCTTTTTTTTTTTTTTATTTGAGACAAGACTATCTCACTACAAAGACCACTAGGAGAAATTTTTGCAAGAAAAAGAAAGAAAAGAAAAAGAAAACAAACATAAATGGAACCAAAGTAAAGACTGAAAGACAAAAGAAGAAACAGCTCACTTTACAAAAGAAAATAATAGAGATCAAATTGCAGGCCAATTGGAGAAGGTATACAGTTTCCCAGTCCCACCTTATTCTTCTTAGTAATCAAACTACACTGCCAGTAGAATTGTTAAATAATGATACAGTGCTTTTCCACAGACTGGAATTAGAGTTCTGGGTAGAAACAAGACATTTGCACTTAACTGACACAGTTTTGACTAAGTGTACCACACAGATGCAGTTTTGGATTTTCTAATCATGATTTCAAAATCCGTTACCTGAAATAACCATAGACAGTGTTTTTGAAAGGTTAATTTTAAAATTAACTGACAAAACTGATGGTGCATGCCATAGGAAAGAAGCACAGTGTGCATACTGTGGTGAAATTAATATGGAACTATGAGTGTGGTGTGGTTTGGGGGGGGGGGGGGGGGGGGGGGGGGGGGGGGGGGGGGGGGGGGGGGGGGGGGGGGGGGGGGGGGG
>JBCEWB010180278.1:0-10014 GCA_039654565.1 Peronia peronii
ACACACACACACACACACACACACACACACACACACACACACACATATATACATATGAACTACTAAGCATGGGGGCTTACCACCACCAGGTTCTCGTCCTAAGGCTTGTCTGAGCGCTGTGAGACCTGGGTTGCTCATGATAGAGAATCCACATAAAATCTCGATGGTGTGCCACCTATGCAGTCTCTCTTGTAAATCCTGCTTGACTTCTTCTAAGGCAGCTCTGGTAAGAGAGATAACAGAAAAGAGAAAAGGTCAATTTCAAAGACACTCTGATATTGTTTGTTTGTTTATTTGTGTTGGGATTTAATGACCTGCTCCTGTCTTCTGTCCGTCTCTCTTTCCTACTTAATCAGCCTTTTTGACTGTGTTTGGCACAATATAGCTGTGATCATGCTGATGTGCCATTAAACCTCAACACATACATACAACAATAATGGCACATCAACATGATTATGGCTGTATTGCACTTAGCATGCTTATATATATATATATATGTTTATGAGTTAAAAAGATAGTAAAGGATATGTGTAAATTGGACGATCAAACATTGTAAAGGAAATTCTTCAAAAAGTATATGCATAAACATGCATTTTTTTTTTTGAAACACATTCATGCTGATGATTTCAAATTGTGAAAGAGAGACACGTTTGCGCAATAACAGAGGAGAAAGAGAATATTCAGCAAATTCTTTTTCTAAGTTAATTACAAAGTAATTCAATTTTGTGAGTCACTACCAACATTCACCAAGCATTTCTAGATTTGTTTTCTCATTTTTTCGCACAGTATCAGTTTAGCTTTCTTAGAGAGCAAAGTATTTGGATAGCTTTGCTGTCTGAGAGAGCAAAGTATTGGGAATCAAAATCTCTCAGATAAGTAAAAAATCAAAGTTTATTTTTTGGCAAAGTCTGGTAGTTAATACCTGTCATTCTGGATGACAATTTGTTTTTCAGCCATTAATTTTCTATTCCTCTCTCAAAGACAACTAAACAGTAACACACACACAGATAATTTTCATTTATAAAAAAGAAAAAGAAATTAAAACAATAACAAAGAAAATGTGTACCTGGCATCCAGAATACTTTGATCAATGTCATCCAAGGAATTACTGTGGGCCATTCGTAGTGAACCAAAGAAAGCTTTATTACGCCTTTTAATCTTGTCACACTGAAAGTAAATGATCAAATCACCATTTGTAATCTTCATTCATGAGTCTGTGGTTTAGATTGGTTTCTACCACTTTCTACCATGCCTGCTCTTTTTCAAGCATCTCAATCATGGGCTCTAAAACTTCTTACTTTAAGTAAACATACCGAGTTCAATTCTTTTGTGCAAATATTTCCCACAATTTTCATATCTTGCTAGAGTTTATCAAATTATACAAAATAAAAAAAAAAATACACTTCAAATACATAATTGTTTCTTGATTTCTTCAGACTTAATGTTATTTTCCTTATAAACATACTTTTCCTACTATTAAGAAGAGCATATTCATTATTCTATTTTCCTGTCTTATTTTTTCCTCCCTTGCTAACTGAATATTCACTTAATGGTTGCAGTGTCATGGAAATCTCTTCATGGTGACGCTTTTGCCTAACATCCCACATTTATTCAGGGAAAAAAAAAATGTCTATGTCATTTGTATATGATTCACTTTGTTGCATATTGAAAAATTTAGAACACTAAAATAATATCAGCTACATTTCAATTCCATAATCAGCAGTCAGCAGTTATCTATTCAATCCCACAAATATCACATCTATCCTTTAGAAATTTACATCTTTATATGATATATATTTGCTCCTCTTATCTTCCAGCCAAACTTAAACATACTTATGACTAAACAATTACAAATATTACACATCACCATTCATTTCAAAACCACTGCTTGTGCGCATGCACACATACACACACACATGGCTGGGATGAAGAGAAAGAAGGATAGACATACACAGGGCTGGGTGAGAGAAGGAGAAGAAAGAAATGAACAAAGATGGGGGGGGGGGGGGGGGGGGGGAGAGAAGAGAGGAAAGAAGGACAAAGAGCCAATTGAAATAAAAAGAGAGAAAATGGGTTGACAATAACAACCTCTACCAACTCTCTGCATATTTCACAGAGAGTGAGCTGACGCAAAGAGACAGAGATGGTTTGGAAGGAAATGAACTGAGAGAGAGAGACCACGAAAGACAATGAGAAGAGGGAGGAGACGGAAAGAAAACCTGCAAGAATGGACAAAGAAAATGAGTGAGTAGGACATGTAGAAATAAAAAGCATGAGACACAATGAGGGAGAGGGAGAGGGATTCTGGGATAATAGTGACATCTCCCTACTTACCCCGTCTCTAGCAGCCAATAACTGTCTTTCTGCAGCCTGTCTCTTGGCATTATAATGAAGCTGCTCCAGCTCATGGGTAAGCTGTAGCCAGGCCTGCAGTTCTCCTGGTACTGACCACTGAGTCTCCAACTGTTGCTGGATCTCTAGCCGGTTCTCCGCCTCTGTCAGGGCACAGGAAGATGAGGGCACATCAGCACATTATCATACCAACATGTCTCGCTCACTCATTGTCCTTCCCTTTATTTCTCTCTCTCTCTCTCTTCACTCAGTTCCTGTCAGCTCTTTCCTCATCCCTATGTTTCTTTCTCTTATATATCTCTGTTCTCTCTTTCTCTCTCTCCTTCCAGTAGTTTTGCTCAACATGTAATAATAGGCAAATGACCTGTTAGGCAAGCGTTCCAGCGAAAGGCAAACTATATATATCTTTTCAATTAAAATCTACATAAAACAGAAGAAAACAAATCATCACTAGAACAGAAAAATTCACATCAATATAGAAAGTCAAATTTTCGGCATTCATTTTCGGCGAGCAAGAGAGGATCCTCCCAACTCAACTGCTGAGGCCCTCACTCTGACAAAATCACCAAATATATTACACAGAAAATATATAAATATATATTTAACAATACCTCTATGATCAGCTCATCAAAGCCAACAATCAGCTCCAGTCCGGTTCTGTTCATGAACTACCCATGTTTTTGTGACTCACGTAAAAAAATCAAACATTTTATTCTAATACATCCTGAATGAAAAAATCCACTGGTCTTATTCTCCAAACACAGTCATAAATAACATGTTTCATGGCTCTACCTGACAGAGCTTCCCTGAGTGAGGCCAGCTCCTCCTCTGCCTGTTTCAGCTTGCGTTCTCCTTCCTGCCGCCTCAGCATGGAGCCTTCCCTGCTCAGACTGTTTGGTGACTTGTCTCCACCGTTCACACGAGGCACTTTCAGGCGCAGGGAGTTTTGCTGTCATGGATAATAGTTGTAGAGTTATAGCACAGGTTGCTGTCCTACATAAATATATCAATTCTCCCTATTCTAAAACAAATATCCACAGCACCAAATAACTATCAGTAAAATATCAGATTTAATCATGCAAGGGTGTAAGGCTATTGGTATTTCCTTTGATATATAGCTGAAATATTTTTAAAGAAAAAAAGCAAGAAAAACTCATCTATGAAAAAAACAAAGTTAAAAACCATTTATTTCAAAAGAACAAGAAAAAAAAAAGAGGGAGAGAGACAGAAATGTTACAGTGCCATCACTACTAGTTGACTAGGGAAATATTTAAACTGTTATAACTGGGAGTAAAAACTCACTAAGTACCTTCTAGTAACTTGCAAAATCTGCGTGAAGAAAACATAAAAGATGCAAAGGGAATAAAGGAGAATGAGAATGAAAGGAAAGAGATCTAGATATCTAGCAGGTAGACAGAAATCAAAAGTATGAAAAACAAAACAAAATGAGAGCTGTGCAACTGGGCAGTCAGACAACAGAAAAAATAGCAAAAACTAAAACACAGCTGACATGCAACTGTTGATACTTTGTACTACCTGTCTGTCCTGTAAAAGTTTATTGAATCTGTATAACTGCCAGCAAAACATGACTCCAAACCTCTTAACCTTTTGAGGCCTTCAAGTTTCTTTGATATTTCTCAGCTAACCTATCATGATACAGCATCTGTTCTGCTTGAAACCACTCTGCCTTTGATTAATTGAAAAGATGTGTGAAATGATAAATTTGACTGGTCTCTTCATCTGTTTTTGCCACTTTCTTCAAAGTTTTCTTTTCCTGCGGTACACAAAGCAGTGCAATGCATACAATACATTGTCAGTGGTGCATAAAATTCCATCAGGGATTTAGATCTTGAGACTTTCTATTTCAACAACTGTCCCCTTGAAATACAAGATCAGAGCAATATCAGGAGGTGAAAATGAGGAGGGTGTCTCCAAAAAAAAAAAAAAAACAAGTATCCAGGGCACATAGTATCTTAATACGAAAAGAAAAAAAAAAATCAGATTTTGAAAAGCCACTGAGCCAGACAAGGTAATGTGAAGTTAGCTGCCTATGCCCTCTTTTTTTTTTTAATCTCTATTCCATAAAAGGGCAATATCATTCATATAGCCATCAATATCAACCGAAACAATAACAACAAAGCTCAAATTAAAACAAGCAAACTTAATGCAGTCACAATGCAAATTCCATTGTTCAAGGTGAAATATTCTCTCACAACAACCCTTCTCAATGTTATTCAACTAAAAAACCAGAACCTTTGTGTCAATAAACATCAATGTCCAATCTCACTTGAAGCAATGCTAATTTCACAGCGAGACCTGAACAGACCTTGCCAATATGTTTCTGTGTGATGGTTAACTGCTAGAGACAACAGGGAGATGCCATGTCACAAATGATAACCTTTTCATCTTTCATTTGCACTGTAATCAGATGTCAAACTTAAAGCTCAATCAAAACAGCTTGTCCTTAATGCAGAGATCAAAAATGAGGTATAAACGGTTTTCAGAGATTCTGTCTACATGAAAAGTATGGTATATTTTACCCATGTATTTTTTTTCTTGTCATTTCCTTGCAGTAAGATGTAAAATTTGAAGTAGTTTTACCATAAAAGATCAACTTTTTGGCTGCCATCAGTATCTCTGCAAAGACGATACATTTTTTTTTTTTTAATCTTTAGCAGAAATCTATGGCTCATGAAGAAATTGATGATAGCCAAAAAGTCTATTTTCTAATTTAAAGAAAAGGTCTGACATCCCTGAGTTAAATACTGATTTTTCACATTTTTCTTTTCATCTGTAATAATATGCATGAAAATATTTCCATGGAACTACCATATCCACAACCTATCATCAAACAATATTCAGGGGCTCAAGCAAATGTCAAACACGAAGCAAACCATCTAGTGAAACAAAAGGCATTATCAACATATATACTTTTGACATCATTTTTCATCATTCCACCCCCACAGCATTAGCTCAGTCTTCTACATTATAACACGAATGTCAGACTTTGATTGAATACCAGATTTCTGAACTGTTTCACTGCCTGTATTCCCTAGATAAAAATTCCAATTTTTTTCTAATTTATGTTTTTCTTTCTGATACTACATGCAACATGCAAAAGAACTGATCACTGATGATATCCCACTAGAGGAAATTTACTCTTGTATTTGAGATAGATCTATTTCTCTTATCGCAATGGTAAATGTAAAGCGGGATAGTAAAGAAACTACTGATGTAATATCTTTATTATAATGTAACTCTTCCACCTCTAAACAATATCAACTATCAGTACTATGAAACAGTTTTCATCATTTCCCACACTGAAAACCTGCATAACAAAAGTAATGCCATAGATGATTAACTTTAGGGAAGAAAATCAAAGCCCATCAACAATTTTCCCGTAACGTGATCTTTTCTTTTTTAAAAGTGTCACAATACAATGGTTAGTTATCTTTAGCTTCCAGCAATTCACCTAGATAGAAGCAACTTAGATAGAAGACTGAAAACATGCACCAAGCTAATATGATAGATCGACAGATTGCACTGTGTAAAAAAAAAGTTATCTGGTTGCTGCAAATACTATAAGCAGAGTAAAGCAGAAAAGTATCGGATTGTGTGTTTCACATCGGTAAAATTTTAGTGTAAGAAAGAAAGAAAGAAAGAATATTGGCGTCATGTTTCCAGAACAAAAATGCATGAATATAGCTGACGGTGTATAATGTTAGCATGTGTTTTATCTGTACATGTCTCAGCATTACACAGGAAAAGCTATTCATTTGTCCGTTTTGTTTTTTTTTAAAACTGGGAATTCTAACCTTGTTTGAGAAAGGGTGTAGGTGTCTAGAAATCACTTTTGTATATTGTTTTAATTTCTTTTTTCAACTGTATTTTAGAATACTGAAGTATAGATACCAAAATGACATAATATCTTTCTCTTTCTTCCTTTTTTCCTTCTTTTCCTTGGATAAGTTATTCCCTTTTTATGATAACATTAATTTTTTTTTTCCTCACATTAATTTTTTTCCTGCCCCTTTCTCAAACTTGATATAATTCAGAGCACTGACTGGTTGGCACAAATGACCCTATTTCATTTCCATACAATTTTCGCAATGATCAGTCAGGTGAACAGATCAGTTGTAAGTCAACTCCTTAATAAGTATCTCAAAGAAAGACACTATTTTTAACAACTCTTATCTGCCATATGCTAAGACATGAACTGGGATATGTGGATTATAGGCAACTAAAATGGTAGTTACTAATACCCATGTTTTCTCTTCTGGTGGCTTCATAAAAAAAAGAAGAAGTAGAAGAAAAACATGTCAGACGTATGACGGAAAAACGGATTAGAACCACCAACATGCAAGCACACGTCAATCAAATCTTGTTAGTGTATAATGATTGGGGAAATCTGCCATGTGAGGATTATCATGGAATACATAGCTACTCTAGCCAGTGTAATTTTGTACATCACTACATTGTGGCTTTTTTTTTTTTTAATTTGATGCATTGTCTAGGAACTGTTTAAGGTTAATATACTTCAGATGAACACTACCATGGAATACAAAACTACCCTAGCCTGGATAAGTTTACACATCACAAAGCTATGCATTTTTCAAAATTTGACTCAATATCTACAAACTATCTCTATGGATAATATATCATACTATCATGGAAAACATAACTACCCTGGGCTTTGTAAATTTGTAGGTTACTAAGTTATGAATTCTTTTCTTTATTTAAGACATTATTTATGAATAACCTCGAAGGACAAAATACCTCATGTTCATTTTAGCATAAAAATAACAAGTTTTAAAAATTAATGGTGAGGTTATGATTTGACATAGGCTGATACAATTGATTCTACAGAACAAGAATAAATGAAGTCAAGTGGATTCGGAGTTGAAAACAGATTTACAAGCATCATTCATTGTTCAAAAAAAAAAATGTATAAATTAAAAGATTTCCTTTATCAGGTGATTACTTTGAAACAGAAGAAAAGGAAGAAATAAAATAGGATACATTACTGATGATGACAATTTAAAGTGCTAAAAGTTACATATTCCAGTTCAAAGACTATTGTCATTTATTTCACAGTGTAGAAAAACAGAATTCTATTGCATCACATCAAGTGGAGAAACTTTGCTACTGAATAATGAAAATCCAAGCTATATCTTGATTATATTGCTTTTTTTTGTGAAAAGCTGACCTAGCTCTCATTTTGGCCTTTCAAAAAGTGTACTTGTCTTAAGTACCATTTCCACTGTTTTGAGAAAGTTGCAATTATTAAGAGTTAAGACACTTTTCTGTGAAAACTGAGCTTTGGACCAGTGACACTGCCTTTCAATTACTTTTTTTAAATTCACTTTAAATTGAGATGGCATGGCAATATAACAAGATCCAGTGATCTTGCTAAAACTAGAACAAGGAATACGATGAGAAGCAAATAAGAGGAGGTCAGAAGAAAAGATAGACTGACAATGTTCAGGCATGGACAGAGAGAACATCTGTGGAGACCCAGGCCGCGGTTCACAACCATGAAGGATGAAGAAAATTTGTCAGGAAGTGCTCCGATGATCCCAGAAGTTAAAGCTAAGAATGGAATAGTTCATTCTTGTGAAATTGGCACTAAAAACAATTTGGCAGTCAAGAGTCAAATTGCGAATTTTCTTAAAACAATGGCCATGGAGCTTAAGACAATAGGGTTTTTAGGGACCAATTAATTATTGTTTTCCTTTTTCCTGAAAGTCTAGTCACAGAGAGACTAGAGATTTACAAACTACAGCTGGCATGCAGAATTCAGGATTAAAATTTAATCAATACAGAAAATGGATTATTATGATGAAAATGATACAAGGTTTAAAAAAAAAAAAAGTGATAGTTACCCGTAGAATCCTCAATTCTTCCTGCTTATCCAGGGGCAAGACTTGATTTTTCTGGGCATCAGCAAGTCTATAGAGAAAACAAACCAAGATCACTAGCGACTTATGACATAATACTTTAAACACTTGTACCTCTGCTCAAAAGGAACTTTGCTGCATCATTCACTAACAGGTTTAACTATATTATGTTGGGAACACCAGCTTCCACCATCATCATCTTCATCATACTTGCTATTTGTGATCAACAGTTTTCATGATTCCCTTGTCTCTTGCATGTGTTCTTTACATAAAGATGAGGTAAAACAATATGAGATGTGATAAGACAAAATGAAATAAAATAAGACAAAACCAGATGAGGTGAAATCAAAATACAATGAGACAAGATGAGAGGAGGTGGAATCAAATGACATGACATGTAATGAAATGAGATGAGATGATATGAGATCAGATCAGATGGCATGTTATAAAATGAGATGAGATGAGAGAACATGGGATGAGATGAGGTGAAATTGCCTAAAATAAACTTTGTTTGTCCTCAAAAAGAAATTCTACTCATATTTGTGGACAAAACAGTGAGTGACACACATTCTCACAAAGGCACATACATAGACTAAAATATCATGAATCATATGATCACAACAAGGCAGGCTCAAGAGTATGCCAAATAAGCTGTAATATTTTCAATATCCACCACCATCCATCATTCCTTTCTACACCTGAAGTCCATCTGGCATCTTTGGCATCTTTCCACTGCTCATTTATTACCTCTAGATTTTCAACTGTCTAGGCCTGCTACCAAACATATTGTGAAAAATAAATCAGTGAAGCTAAACAGTGTTTTCTTATTAATGTTGTCTTATTTTCATAACTTGACCACAACATTTGAATTCTGAATCTATCCCAAATGCTTACATTTAAAGAATCTAAAATCCACAAGCAGCTTAGGCTATACAAATGTGATTTGACAAAATGCCTTTTTCGATTTTGGTGCCAAAATTTTTTATTGCATTATTGGATTCTCATCAACATTCCTCATCTTATGAGCTTATCAGGTTTTGAGAAAGCACATCCAATTTTGAATTATTTAAAGAAAAAACAAATTTTCAAAACACCTTTTAATCTGTTGAAACACGACAAAACACCTTTAGTGCGACAGAACGCCTTTTTTTCGAAATAAAGGTGTTCGGCTGTAGCTGCATGAGATGACAAAACGCCTTTAACTTGACAAAACGCCTATTTTCCAGAATATAGGCTTTCACCTGAGGCCACGTGAGATGACAAAACGCCTTTAATTTCACAAAATGCCTTTTCTTTACGTAAAAAAAGGCGTTTTGCTATATGATTTGAAACGCCTTTTAATTGATAAGCTTTCTTGGTAATCATTTTGTCTAATCTTCCTTTCATTTAGGCTTACTGAGTTCAATAAAAGTTTTTTGTGAAAATTGCTTTCCCACATAGATCTCCATTTCAGTTTATATTCACTCGCATCGCATCAAGTGTTGATAGTTTTTGTTACCTAATCTTTCAGCTAAAATGTAGCAAATTTGAATAGAATATATAAGTGTAGCAGTCGTTAAAATTTGGAATCATAACTCTCAGACCGAGAACTGTTTCCTTGATTTCGTCTACATAACATTGTGAACTTTCTCTGCTACCTCACGTGCAGACGTTCATCTTGAGTTGCTCAGACAAGACAGCACTGCACTTGTACGAGGCAAAATTTCATATTTTCCTTCCCCCAAGCCAAGCATTGACCATCATGGGAAATTCCGTGATTCACGAT
>JBCEWB010180289.1:0-10014 GCA_039654565.1 Peronia peronii
AGAAATAGAACAAAAATACAATCCAAAATAATGGAAACAGAATTCAAATACTGACATCAATTAGGCAGTCCAAAATAACTCATCAGATTTGGAATATGTACTAATAATACTGAACTCACATCAACTCTGCCACAGATACAGTCCAAAAATAGAACAGAACCTCTGAACACAAATAGTGAGCAAAGTTAACAAACTGTGAAATTAAAAAAATAAAGACAAAAATTTCAAAGGTTATGGGTCGATGTCACATGAAATATTATATACCAGAGATGAAAACAGATAATTTGACAGTAACCAAGGCAACTAAACAAATAAGCTATACGATGACATAGCTTCAAAACTAACAGTCGCAAATTAATGAAACTCACATTCAATGTCAATCTCGCAAATATACGACTTATAAATAAATTTATAAATGCATTTATAAATAAATGCATGATCATAGGTTACCACGGAAACTGGTCATTTAAAGTAAAAATCATAATTCCCCACTCATCCAAAGTCACAGCAAAATAAATAAAGCCATTTAGGATGTTAAGCAAGGAAACATGAATCAAACGAAATGCCATCAAATGCAGCAACTTGATCTTAAAAAACAATCAAACCGATCAAATACAATAAACAATCTGTTGCCATGGAAACTGATATATTAAGGCTAATTTAAGCATAACTTCTTTAATAATTGACGGATTTGAAAAATTCCAAAACTTTTAGAATCTATAGGACATAAGTTAACAAATATAGCTATCAAACGTGAAATACAAGGAAATCCCTTGGTTTCGGCTTTTCTAAGGGTGAAAATGATACTAACACATACAACCTAACATAACACACACCTATCACACTCACAGCAGCTGTAAGACACCCAAGACATTGCACCCCTACTTTTACTATATATGATTACTCTTCCCGTATGTGCCAAGTGCACGAGTGAAATTGCATAAATGCACCACATAGTATATACACAACGCCACTTAAATAATACTGGACCCCTGATAATTACCAGACTGGCATGGCCTAAACGAATACATTAGCACCAAATACAGTGACGCACATGTAAACAGCCACCATATTTGTTCTAACAGAACAAATAACCGCACACTTACGTATATTTAAGAATTCAATGGAAACGTAATGCAGTATATAAATGCAATAAGTGCACACATGTACATGGCCCGTATCTATCCACTATAATGAGTACAACACTTAATCATCAATGCAAGTGCAACAGTGCACTGCACCATAGTAAAATAAATACTAAAACGTATGAATTAAATAGATACAAGCCAACAAGTCACACCAGTACGGATTTAAATCAGACCGGTAGTGAGTACATTAATGCACTTTTGCACTATGTGGTGCAAATATGATATAGTAAATCCTTCAATTAAACAATGTAAATACATCACAAACTGTGAAATAGTGCACACATACATAATACTGACCAGTGCGGATTTTAATCAGACCAGTGCAGTAGTGCACACCAATACAATGATGTAATACACTCAAATAGTGTGATAAGATAGATACCCTGATTCAGATCCATATATATATACAGTGCAACATTGCACTAGTGCACCAAAAGCAATATAAACCATGTCGTATAAAGTTCTTCAAAAACCAGTTTATGACGATGCACCACACTGGTGCAGATGCATAAAATACTATAACGCCCTCTGGTGGCATTTTTAAACAAACACTGGCGCCATCTAGTGGATAGTCAGTTCAAACAGTTATGACTGTAAATGGCGATAGCACAATATTGATGCTGGTACACAAGGTAAGCCTGGTATCCTGATGAAAAGTATAGGCGCCACCTAGTGGTTGCTGGCTTGAAACGTTCATGATTCAACATCACATGGTGTCACACGTCACAGATGGTATCACACGTCACAAGGGTATCACACGTCTCACACTATCCTCAGGTGTCCCAATCCATAACCCAAATTTCAAATCGAAACTTATTTAAAAGAACTTACTTATTTAAAAGAACTTACCAAAAAACTTACCCAAATCATTCCAAAACATTAATACATTAGCTAGCGGTAGGAACCTCCAAGTGTTAACCAGCAAAAAGAACATCTATTGTGACTTTACTTGAGATATGTGTTATTCACGTTTAACACATACTACGCTCTTTTACGCACTTTTACGCACTCAGGACACATATTTAGACACATATTAATACATGTATATGTATTTTTAACTGATCCGGTTCACTAGCATAATGTATCGATGTACTGGAATGAAACAAAGATTTGGTTTTAATGAGAGAAATTTAATAAACATTAATGATTACATTACAACTAATTAATAAAATAATTAAACAACAGTATGGTAAACGAATTTAACCCTGATCAAACAATTTCCCCCATCCCCATGGTGCTGTAGAAAGCTGCAAATATTAATTCAAGTACCTTTGAATATTTTTAATACAATAATTAGACTCACACACACATGTACACATACCCCCCCCCTTCATACACACATGTACGCATGCATGCACGCATGCACGCACGCATGCACGCACGCACGCACACACACACACACACACATGTTTAAACAAATTAAAAGTTTCATTAAAATGGCTACAACTGACTGAATTAATTACCAATAAATTACAATTAAATACAATTAAACGCCATTAGAATACACAGGAAATTATTGTACCTTTACTAATACAGCTGCAAACATGAGTGTTTGCATGCCAGGTCATCCGGATCCATGTTTCAAGGGAAAATCCAGAAATTGGGACCTGGGAGCTATTAAATAAAAATCAAACAATTATCTACATACCCTTATATGGCTATTTTATTGGCGGATTATTGTTTAATAAATAAAAATCAAATTCACATGGTTTGTCCCCAAGGTCAAATGCAATGACAAACATGTCCAAGACAAAAGTGACCAAAAATTACAAAAGAAAGCCAAAACGCCATGAAATACTGCAATAAAATACCATTAGTAACAATAAAAATCAATAAAATAATTTTAAACTACTTACCTTCCACATGTATGAAGCTCTCCTTGGAGTGGCCTTCAGTTAAGCATGTTGGGGTCACACATGCATGTTAGTTCAAGGTGTTGGTGTGCCCTCTTCCACTCCTCAGCAAACACTGAAGGGCATGTGGAGAGAGAGAGGCACAACACAATTGAAATTCAATGATGTGTGACCATGCACCCACTGAGGTAAGTTTGTGATGACAGCCCCACACATGGGCTGGAGTAGATTATTTGAAGATCACCTTTAGCCTTGGGGAAACATTAAATGGCCTGCACACACAACAACAATAAACGTTTTCATAGAAACTCCATTCAAATGAATGGGCTTTCTTGTTGAAATGTGTGCGTTGTTATGAATAACTACAATTTAATTTTATTTTAGGGATATCGTTGGTAATTATGTTACATACTCCGCAGTAAGATCAGGGGACAAACTTACCTTAACTTACCACGGATAACACACACCCCCCAAAAGTTTTGGCGATATTATTGCCGAAATAATATGGACAAACAAAAATTAACAAAATAACAAATAAATAAACAAATTTGCAAGAAAAGATGAAATGGCAAATGATCAGTTGTAGCAACTTATATTTTTAATGAAATGGTGTTAAACTTATTTAAAGTAATGTAGAAGATGGACAAACTTTATAAAAAATATTTAAAGTCCAATTTTCTTCCTACACCACAACATATACTACATATATAAGTCAAAGTGTTCATATCTAACGTTGTACAATTTTACGACAAAATATTTCGTACAATGCAATTATTTTCATAATAAACACTTGATTTATATGTTATGAGATACCGCGTCCAATAATAATCAAATTATGAAATAAATTAGACACGATAATTCTCACCTAATTTACAAAATTGGAGAATTGACATGCATGATTTGTTAGAATCAATCAACAAAGATGTACTAAGGATACCAACGCACAAGGTATCGTTTACGCTAAGTACCCAATAACTGGGATTTTTCAAACTCTCTCATCATCACTTTTAACCTGCTTTCGGACATTGAAGTGTTCTCCCTCCGGGAAACAAGGGATAATTACGACATATGCCCTACTCACAAAATACTAATTCCACGACGCATCACTCCCTCTCATGAGCGTCGGCCCTCGGGTCAAAGTATCTTTTCCTCTCTTGATGATATGATTATAATGCACATGCATGTTTCAACTCCAGACATTCATAACACAAATTTAAAGTCTTACTACTAGCTAGAACTGAGTTGATTCCAAATAACTTGAATCCAGTTCTGATGATAATTTACTTGTTGTAATTGACTTTCTTTTAAATCTTGTGTTATAGGGATGATTATGAGTGATAGAAACTGGGGAGCGCTTCGGTTGGTAAACTGGAACCTTTGAAATGTTGGAATCGTCTTCATATGTTTCGACATCTTCCAATGGAGTTGATCGTCCCAGATCATAAAGCTGTCTTCGGTTGACAGTTTTGATCACCCTTTTACCTGCCAATGGTGTGATGATATAAACATTTGGATCAGGATGGTGATCCTCGACGACATAAATAGTGGATTGATAATTGTCTTGAATTTTATGTCGTCCCTCTGGGTGATCTCGTAAAAGGACCAAATTTCCAACCGGAATGGATAGTGACTTTCCTCCAGTCCGTTGTTGACTTTTCCTGGTAGAGGCCTTGATGTTTTTTAGTGCTCGCCTATTAGCTGCAGCAATTAATTCTTGTTGTAAACTCACCCATGCAGCTTTGGACACTGACTTGGCATCGTTATACGCTGCCAGTCCTAACCAATTATCGCAGGGAGCCGGGGCTTTGCGACCGAACATCAGTTCGTAGGGCTGGTAGCCAGTGATAGAGTGTGGGGTGGCATTATAGGCGAACACCAGGGATGGTAGATGCAAAGGCCAATTGTTCTTTTGTTCGCGTGGTAAAGATTTAAGTAAGCCAAACAAAGTTCGGTTAAACCTTTCACAGATAGAATTGCCACGGGGATTATAAGGAATGGTTCGCAATTGTTTAATCCCATACATGACGCATAAATGGCTTATTATTTCGTTGTCAAATGAACGACCATTATCACTATGAATGCGAGATGGTAATCCGTAGACATTGAACCATTTGTCTACAAGTATTTTTGCCACAGTGAGAGCCTTCTGGTTTGGCGTAACAAAAGCCTGACTGAATTTGGAAAAAGCATCAGTCAAAACTAGAACATTTTCCTTTCCATCTTTAGATGGATCGATTTTGGTGAAATCTATGCACAATAAGTCCATAGGGTTATGGGCCACTAGAGCACCCTGTTTGGTCTTTGGCATAACATAATCAACTTTGGACTGGGTACATCGTAAACAAGTAGAAACCCAGTTTTCAATATCTTGGACCATCCCAGGCCAGTAACACCTTTCTCGAATTAGAGATATGGTACGATCAACAGACTGGTGACCCATGTCATCATGCAAGGATTCCATGATCCTTTGACGATGCGTTCGGGGTAACACCAATTGGTGGAACTCTTCATCGTTCTTCCAATATAAACGATGTAACACGTTTTGTTTTAAAGTAAGCCGGTCATACTGTAAAAGCATGCGCCGGGTATGTTTTGAACGATGTTTGCCTATGGCAGATAAAGATGGTTTCTTATCTTCATTAAGATATTCAATAACCGGTGCTAAATTTGGATCCTTCTTCTGAAGGTCAGACATTTGAGCTGGTTTGATGTTTTTAAATACATGAATATCATTGACCTGAGCATCGATGTTTACTTCAGGATTGAGTTCCTCCAACTCTGCGTTGATTGAACTGACTTGCAGTTTTACTTCTCGCGAGAGTTTGGTGGATCCTAGATGAGAGTCAAAAGTACTGCACACGGTTTGGTAGGATATGGTTTCCCATTCCTCCTCCTCTGCAGGATCACTATCAGAGTCATGATTTGTTGGTCGCCGACTAAGGGCATCTGCAACTCGGTTTGTTCGACCAGTTCGATACTTAATATCGAAATCAAATAAGGCCAGCTCGCTAACCCAACGGATCTGAGCAGCTCCTAATTTGCTGGTCTCAACATATACAAGTGGATTGTTATCGGTGTATACCGTGAATTTAGACCCCAAAAGGTAATCACGGAATTTCTCACACACAGCCCACTTAAGAGCCAACAGCTCAAGCTTTGCGGAACTAAAGTTCCTTGCAGACTTCTCTGTTGGTCTGAGTGATCTACTTGCATATGAAACCGGATGTATCTCGCCGTTCTCGTTCTTCTGAGAAATAACAGCACCCAACCCCTTGAGGCTGGCATCTGTTTCCAGAATAAAAGGTCTTGTGTAATCTGGATATGCCAGTAATGGTGCAGTCGTAAGCGCTGTTTTAAGAGCATCAAAAGAGTTTTGACACTCTATTGTCCAGACAAAAGGTGGTGATTGATTTGAACTGGACACTTTACCGCGAACTTTCTTCTTAGTAGCTACCGGACCAATAAGGTCGTGCAATGGTTGAGCTATGTTGGCAAAGTGCGGTATAAACCGGCAGTAATAGGAAGCTAATCCAATAAAAGAATGCACTTCCTTGTGTGTTTCAGGTATCGGCCAATTTTGAATCTTTTTTACTTTTTCTGGGTTCGGGGCAATCCCTTGTGAAGACAAAACATGTCCAAGGAAGACTACCTCCTGTTGGAAGAAAAAAGATTTTTTGGGCTTGATTTTTAAATTGAAGTCGTGTAAACGATTGAGAACCAGTTCTATTCTATCTAACATCTGGTCAATAGATGTTGCGAAGACACAGATATCGTCCAAATAGAACAAAAGGGTGACATATTGTTGGTCCCCAATACACATTTCCATTAGCCTGCAGAATGACGCACCCACGTTGGATAACCCAAACGGCATGCGAGTAAATTCAAACAAGCCTGACGAACCTGCCTTGAAGGCGGTTTTCGGAATGTCTGACTCCTCCATAGCTAATTGAAGATAACCCTGTGCTAGATCGAAGCAGGTGAACCATAAAGCAGACTGAACTGCTTGAAGGGCTTCTTCGATCCTAGGTAAAGGAAAAGAATCGCGTCGAGATATGGAGTTGAGTTTGCGAAAATCAACACAAAGTCGAATTTCGCCTGACTTCTTTCTGACAATAACTACTTGAGAGGCATACGGTGACCGTGAAGGTCTTATGATGCCTTGTCTAAGCCAAGTGTCTAAACACTTACGGACTTCAGCCTGTAACTGTACAGGGATCGTCCGATGAGGTAAATAGACCGGCTTGTCAGTAGTTGTTGGTATTGTGTGTTTAATGCGATCACAGAATCCTAAGTCCTCATCATGAAGTGAAAACACAAACTTGTGTTTGTAAATCATTTTAATGAGGCGCTGTTGTTGATCTGGATTAAGTGGTACATCGCCGAGATTAAGCGGAAAAGGCAATCGCTCAACCTCTTTCTTAAAGTCAAAAGTATCGTCAAAGTCTGGTTCCTCGCCAAATTCAGGCTTAGAAGAAGAATGAGATTTGGGATCAGAACACTGATCATCTTTCTTCGCTTCTTTAACTTCAGATTGGCTGAAGATCTCAGCCCTGATAGCTTCGTTTGGTACTGGTTGGAATTGTACTTTGATGGAGTTCTGTTGTTGATCATCCTGAGTCATGACAGTTTCATGATCCCAGGGATGATGATCAACATCAAACAACTCGGCAGCTAGCAAAGGCTGACGGATCCAAACATTGTACGAATTTGTGTTAAGGAGTAGAACAGGTACTTTATTGGCCTTTGATGGTTTGACCAATGTTCGATTGATTACAATGCCCAAGGGCAAATTGGAACAATCGGCCTGTTCTAGAAGGCATTCAGCTCTATAAGGAAGTTTAGAAGTGGTACCTTCTATTGTGAGAGCTGACTCAGCGGGAATGCAAATTGGTTGATATTTATTACCAATTTTCACATTTCCCATATACCCCTCCAGAAACACATCTCGATTTGATGTTTGACTTTTGTTTTCTTTATCAATATTCATAGATTTGGTAGTTTGAGAAGTAACTCGCTGAGAACTGGTGGTAGTAGTATCTCGCGACTTCACTGCCTGGTCTTTCTCTGTGTGATAATACACACAGAGTTGTGAGAATAACAAAGGATTGACATCCTTAGGACATTGAAATTGTTCAAATATGACACTTCCGTGTAATCTGAACAATTCTTCACAAGCCAATCTTAAAAGATTACAACCAACTACCGCTGGCAACCTAGGTTTGGCGCCAGTGGTTTCACGTACAGTGTCATCCTTTGTTACCAGAAATCCTACCTTTGGGATTGTTAGTCCCAAGATACGAACTTCTGTTTTGAAGTATTGAGACACAGGAAGAGAACTGTTATTAGCAGTGGTGATGTTAAACCACTGGTGTGCATTCTCTTTTCCCAGTTGTTGTGGGGGCAGTTTAGATTTAATGGTAGAATCGAAATAAGACTCGCGTATCAAAGTGATTTGGCTACCCGAGTCCAAAAGTGCAGGGAAAGTAACTCCCTGGGTTTGAACTGCAACTTCAGGACAAGAGGCGACTGCGCGTCTCATGACTTCCATTTTTGCATCCACTGTTTCTACGCTTTCAATTCTACCCAACAAATCCTGGCAGGCAACAGTATCAATTTCAGTATAATTGAATGTCGGATAACGGACTGGGGTCTGTGAAAATTTTACCCCCTTGGGCTGACCCCTCACCAAAGGGGTTGCTAGTTTGACGCATTTGATGAACCGGGCGTTGGCGCACCCGCCATCTTTCGTTTGTTAACCGCGTCCAATTTTGGACAGTTGATGACTTGACCTTGACCCGTACCTTTATAGATTACTCGTAAATGTCCAAAATCCTTACAATAATTGCAAGTTTTGGTTGGATCAAGCGATTTATCCAGGCCCGGTTTGGTTTGAGGGGGTCTTGAAATACCTAAATAGGGCCTGGATTCAAAAGTTTTGGCTGAGGCAGAAACTTTCGATGCTCCCAACGACGCAACCTCGTTGGTAATTACTTTGCGAAGAATGTTGGGTTGCAACAATTCAGCATACTGCCTAGACTGTGCTAGGGCAGCATCCAACTTGTCACTAAGCTTACTCAGTTCTGTTTGTTGGTTTTTAATACAATCTGCTTGCGATTGTAATTTAGCTTGAGCAGACAACGCGTCAGTCCCAACTGATGTGGGGACATCCTCCGAATTCATCGCCTGTGTTGATGTTGTTGCACACACAGTATCCTTTCGGCTCTTCCGTGTCTGTAGTATCTGACAAATTTGGCTACGGAAGCCTGCAAAGGTAAAATCTTGACAAAAAGATAATTGGGCACGAGCGATAGCAGCCGAATGTGGATCTTTAAGATTAGATGCAAACTGCTCCTTTAGTACCGTCTGTACATCTTTTCGAAAGTTAGGCTGTACAATCAACAGCTTTCGGGCCAAAATTTGAAGGGCACTTGCAAACTGATCCTCCGTTTCTTTTGGCCTCTGGACCCTACTATAAAATTCTTGCCTAATGCTGGCTTCACTCTCTCCTGATTGGAATGCAATGGCTAAATGTTCCACAAGAAGATCAAATGATCGAGTTTGTGGATCAGTAAAAGAAAGGTAAGTATCTACCTCTCTCCTGGCCTCATCCGTAGTGTTGTTTTTCAGGAGTTCAATAGATTCATCCTCGTCTAGATGCTTACTTTTAATGGCACTCCTAAGATCTTCCATAAAGGAGTAAAAGTGCAAAGAAGCATCAGCTGACCAGCCGCCCTTGAACTTCTGTATTTTCGGTTCACGGCTTTTCCGGAACTCATTGGCTAATCGCTCCATCGGATCAGTAGCTACAGAAGAAACTGTACTTGTGTTTACTATAGGAGCATCCACAGTAGAAGGTGCACGGGGAAGTGAAAATAATGGTACAGGGACCTTCGGTACGGACAGCACATTAGTATATTTCCGATCAGTCCCCTTATCCAACTTCGGTACTTGGATGAAATCGTCCTTTGGGATTCCTGCTGATGTCGTAGATTCATGTTTTCGTGGAGTTGATG
>JBCEWB010180300.1:0-10013 GCA_039654565.1 Peronia peronii
GATGAAAATTAATACTTTGCCAGAGGTTTCAATTAGTGATATAGAATTTTCCCCATGTTTTGGCAAATGGTCATATACACAGAGAGAGAGAGAGAATTTCACTAGTTGCAAAACACTGTTTATGAACAGTGTCGATGATAGTTTATAAATAAGGTGACAAATGAAGCGTAATAAGCGGAAGAAACAACCACTGCTCTTAGAAACAAGTTTGATCATTGCGGAGATAAGGCACCAAGTGAAGGCCTGCCGAAAGGAAGCGCATCAATTGATGATATAGTGTAAGACAGCAGTTAAGATAAAATTATCTGCTAACATGGCATCAAGTTCAGGATTGGGTCCCTTGTAGTTCTATGCAGCAGCAGGTAATCAAAGCCAGTGGACGTTATTTCCATGTCAGTGACCACAAGAAAGTTACAGAGATTTATAACACCTATAAGAACAATGGTGGATTGTCTATGTGACATTCAAAATCATCTTTTTTAATCTACAAGCTTTGTGGCAGTCCGTCATCAGCTACTGTTCATTTTTGTTAAATAATTTTGACCTTTCAAAGTCGAATCTGCAAATTCAGGACAGTTGGTATGGGTTTTAAGCAATCATGTTATGCCTGCCTAATGTGCACATACATATTAATTAAGTATGCAAATGAGTTATCTCCTGCTCTTAACTCATTCAGTTTATAATATTTATCATTATTCTTATCATGCAGATTTTATTCAGTCTCTTTTGACTCCCAATCAATGAAGAAATAAATGCCAGTTTAAAAAAAAATTAATATGCTAATTAGTTAATTAATTATGTGCATTTTAATGACCTATCCTAAAAAAATCTTTTTAAACACATTTTAGGTATACAACTAATATTGTATCACTGGGCCAGATTTCATGATTCTGTGATAGAAAACAATGACATAAATGCAACTCCAATATTGTCCTGGGTTTTGGTGCCGTTGTGCCTCTATATAAGCTATACTTAAAAAAAGCCCCAAAACCCCCCTACCTGGTCGACAAAAATTATCCATAACTTTGTCAATTTTTGTCCAATTTTCAAAATTCAAAAAGTGTTTTTTTGTTAAAAGGAGCTTGACATGACTAGATACTTTACAGGTGTCTACTTTGAATATTGCAATTAAGTTTGGCATTGCTACAAAAGGCCCTTTGAATTTTTTTTTAAAAAGTGAAACATTCTGAGAATAAAGAATTGTAATAATATAACAGTTAAAACTTAAACCCTTAGAATTTAAAAAAAAAACTTATTGAATAAAGAACTGTTGTATGACAGTTTAAACTTTAAAAACTCAATTGAAAAATATAATCAAATAGTAAAAGTAAGAAAAAACAACTTTAATAAAAGTGCCCTGACTCGTCAGATAAGTCGTCAGAAGAAACTGGCCAGGTGGCAAACCACAGTGCCAGTGGCTTCAACATTGAGTCGTCCAAGGAACAAGCCTGCTTACCTTCAGATGAGAAGCGACCAAGGATACTGTTCCCCTCCGCAGGGTCCAAAGATTGGGAAGAACTAGATGACAAACTAGCCCAGCTTATCTGCGCAAACTTAAAGAAAGTGGAACTAGAAAGATGAATAGTAGTCATTACGGATACCATCTACTTCCTCTGTAAGGCTATCTATGGCATTAAAAACAACAGCCCAAAGCCACCCCCCGAGACCAAACCACAGACAGCAAGAAATAGAAAAGATCAGAAGACAGAAGAAACAGCTACGCAAACAACTGAAAAGTGCGTGGGAATTCGAGAAGAGGGGCCTTCAAGAAATCTTAGAGTTACCTGAAGGGGAGACACGATGCACTGAGGAAAGCAGAGTGGGAAAGAATGAGGAAGCGAAAGGCATGTCTGAATCGCAAAAGATTTTTCAGTAACCCCTTCCAATATGCAAGGTCTCTTCGAAAATCCACGATCCGGCGAACTCAGCATCAGTCAGGACTAATTAGAAGAGCACTTGCGAAAGATAAATGACCCTTTGCCAAAACGTGGGACTTAACTGCTTCACTGCTAGCCAATTTTTGCATTGTTTGCAGCCCTGTGCTAAAAACCAGCGATACTCATCAGTCTCGCCTGCTCAGTCCGCTGCTACCCCATCGCCCCTCACAATGGTCACTCAGCCACGCCCAATGTGTGCCAACCAACCGTGAATAACACCGAGAGTGAGACGAACAGGCCCCCGCCTTCTATTCCCACTCCAACCGGCTTTCCATTTCTGTTAGCTGCCCTCTGCCGAACAGATCTCATTGTAATGTGATGCAACCTACACAGCTGCCATTCAGTTAGAGACAGGAATTGCCATGGGCTGTACAGTCTCTCCGTGTTGGCCATGCAAGTACTGCTGAAGGCCAGTGAGCAATTTTCCAAGGGACCAGATTTGGGAGAGGGCTGCCTAATGGCACCACAAAAGGCATTCATGGATGACACATCGATCCTAGTCTCATCCCAAGAAGAGGCAAGGCAGATGCTCCAAAGACTGGATGATTTGACCTCCTGGGGCAGAATGGCATCAAACCCAAGAAATCCAGAAGCCTCTGTCTCAGAAACGGGAAGACGGATGATACAGTACAATTCCAGGCAGGTGACCAAGTAATACCAACGGTCTCAGAGTTACCGATAAAAAGTCTCGGTCGATGGTACGACGCTTCTCTAAAGGACACAAAGCAGAGAGATGAAATGCGGACTCAGCTGACAGTTGGCCTAGAGAATATAGACAAGAGTGTAATCCCAGGACGTTTCAAGGTGTGGATCCTCCAGTTCATGTTGATCTCAAAACTATTATGGCCACTCTTAGTCTACGAAATCCCTGTCTCAACAGTAGAGGGATTAGCTCTACAAAGACAAATCGCAACACAAGAAAGTGACTGGGCTCCCACCGTGCTTAACCAACGTCGCACTAACCTGTAAGCAAACGAAGTTTGTGCTACCACTCAAATCTCTGAGTGAAGAACACAAGATAGGGAAAGCCTGCCTTCATCTGATGTTCAAGGGCTCACAGGATGATGCTGTGAGGAATATAGAACCTGAACTGAAAACGAGCTGAAAGTGGAAAGTGAAAGAAGCCATCGATGCAGCAGAACAGTCCCTATAGACAAAAGAGATTATTGGATTCACTCAGTCTGATAGAAAAGGATTAGGATAGGGGGGGACAAAAAGTCTCACACTGGTCCACAGCGACATCTAAGAAAAAACGAGACGTGGTTCTTGAGGAGATCAGGCATGAGGAAGACAAAAAAAGAGTCCAAAAAGCTGTGCAGCAGGGACTACAGGGGCAGCGGACAAACTGAGAAGTTGTCCTCCAAAGAACCATGACATGGAAGGACATTTGGCACATGGCACTCATGAAACTGGCTTTCAGTTATCGTGCCGCATTTGATGTGCTTCCCACAAAAACAAACCTCACCATTTGGAAGAGGCAGACTAGCAACGAATGCCCACTCTGTGGGGGGAAACATGTTACCAACATGTTCTCTCTGGTTGCAAAGTCTGCTTGGCCAATGGAAGATATACCTGGTGGCACAACCGTGTGCTTGAAGTGCTGGCAAGAACAGTTGCATCAGTACTGACAAAGCCGGAAAAATCAGATGAATCCCGGAAAAATACATTCGTGCAAGAGTCAACAAGTATTCCCACCAAGATCTCCTGCAACACTCCAGTATGTGGCATACTGGAGGGAGCCGGCGACTGGGACATAGTAACTGATTTGACAGGATGGGGAGAATATCCCGAATTAATTAAGAGGTCAGATATGAGGCCGGACATAGTGTTTAGCTTGAGGATTGCGAAGTGGTACATCCTTGTCGAGCTAACTATTCCATGTGAGACAAACATGGAGGAGCAGCACGAATACAAGATGGCCAAGTACCAAGATCTCCAAATGGATTTGCATAGAGCTGGAATGAAGGCCAGCATATTCGCAGTAGAAGTGGGAGCAAGGGGCTACATTGGTTCAACAGTATATTTTCTACTGAAAAAGCTCAAGTGGCCGGAATATTAGAAGTGCCCAGCATCAGTTAGCAATAGTAGCAGAGAACCCTTCCTGTTGGATCTGGTGCAAAAGGAACAATGTGACCACTACCCCACTTGATGCCAGATGATAGATTTAAATAGAAGAAGTTATGCCATAAAAACAGTGGCACGCGTAGCATTGCGGTTAGAGTACTGGATCGAAAACCAAACGGCACTGGTTCAAATGAAAGTATGCTATTTCTGCGTATGCTCTTCATGAGAACTAATCAAGGTTAACATTGGCAGCTTTAGGAAATACAGTTTCTATTGCTCAGTTGTTGCGTGAAAATTGTTGATGGAAAGTCAACACTTTAGTCCTGCAACAAAATAAGTGATTATAACATTGTCAGAGAAAAGACTGATGCAAGAAAGGTATCATCCCCAGACACAATCTGTATCTAGGTCCATTTGAAAAACTGATGATGACTGAACTTCGTAGAGCTGGTGCTTTTTTTTTCCCTGCTTAACAAAACTTTTTTCTTTCTTTTTTTTTTTTTGATAGTAAAGCTGTTGTCAGCCCAGATCCAGTGGATACTAATCATACTTGCACTGTTGTGTTAACATAGCACCATGGGTGTAGTTTTTGTTTCTTAGTACTACTTAGTCAGACTGCGCCTACCTATCAGATAATTTTTTCCGACTTTTTCTTGAAAACAGTTTGACATCCTCATAGGGGATGACTCAGAGACATTTAAATTTAAAGAAAAAAAAAACAGTTCTAAATACATAGGTCAAGATTTGTCTTGATCTCCTAATCTTTGCTAATAAACTCCCATTTCTTTATGTATTCCAGCCATAATGAAAATATTCACTTATATTCTAGGGCAGGACACAACAAAACAAGGTTATAAGAATTCGGCCATATTACAGAACTTTTTTTTGTTTCAAAGAACTTGATGTGGGTGAAAATGCAATCTATTCTGAATAGATGTTATGGAAGGTAACTTCAGCTTGCCTTTAGCCTAGTTTTGTTCTTCGATCTTTGCCTGCCTGAGTAAATTTTGCATTGATCAGTGTTTTCTTTCATGAGGACTTAACTGCATTCTTTGTCCAAGAACAGTTTGTTTAGAATCATTGTAACACACAGTATGTCATTCATAGTTTTTTTTTTAAAGATGTCACCATTTAATTATTATTTGTGAACTCTTATGCCATTATGATTGTGCCTTCAACAGCTGCGATGAAGATGGTTAGAAGGGGATTTTTAAAAAAATTGGTTTCAAATCTGTTTTTAGCACTGTTGCACTTTTTATTTTAAGAGCTGGCAACATAAGTGTAGTACTGTAGCTATGCAGTTCTCTGCCGCCAGCTGGTTTTCCACCACCACTTTAACCCAAGAAATGCGAACCACATATTTATACAACAGGTAAAGGAAAGCCCTAGATGTGGCAATCGTGTTTATATGTGTCGGCTCCTCATTGCGCTGTGATATTTCTCACCATGCCTCTTAAACTTGGGGGTTTCTTGGCCTCCAGTTTTGTCAAATTATTGCCATAATATTTATGCGCAGCTCAATAGACACTCTTTCAAAGGATAAAGGAATCTTTACATAATAAATGAGAAATTCCATGCCCAAAGATGAAATCCTCTTAAACAGAAGAAAAGAAGAATAGAAATCAAAGGCCACATCATCCACTCAAGTCCTCTCAAATAGCCTGAAACTGCAATCAAAAGAAACTACATCGATGATGAGAAAGAGTATCAAATTATCAAATACATGCAGAATCTTTGTTTATACCATATTGAATAATAACGCAGACTCCCCTGATCACTTGATCTACTTAACAAGTTTCGCATTGAACTGTGATCAAGCTGTTGAGAGTACAAATGAGCTGTAATTGCTTGGGATGAAAGCTAAAGTAACCTATGTATCTATTAGTATATATCAGACAGCTCTCTTGTGCTCTCACTCTGTGCCATCATTACATCACTTGTATTATTTCTTTGTAGTCACTGCTGCCCCGTCATCGCTTGCCGTCAGATCTAACAAGAATCTGAGTCCACGTTGTCACATGGATGATAGCTTGTTGTTGGCGCTAAAATTCTGTGATGCGAACATAAATACACCCCTATGTGAAGTGGTTTGGTCCAAGCGGTTACATCAGGTTATGAAGAAATCTGTAATGGGAATGATCTGTGTGATGAGGGGTGATACAGTTGGCACCCATATGAAATTGGCATGTCTTTTTGAATACAACCTCTTCTCCTACCATTGGTTCAGTGTAAATATTATAACGTGAAGAAAGTGTGGAGTTGGAGAGGGATTAGAGGAAGACGTTGGCTAATAAGGTTGGTCAATCTGGGCCTGCATTGTGTCACTTCAAAGTCAAGGCGGAGTCTATATAGTCAAAACGGAAACACCATGAGGCTAAGCACTGGCCCCGATGATCCAGATTGACAAACTCAGCAAGGCGCGCCGCTGGGCATTTGTAGCCCTTGGGCTGGGTCGCAATTCTAGAGTTAGTCTTGGCCTGAAATCTTAAAGAATCTTACTAAATATTGTAATTAAAAGAGATGAAAGATTTATCTTAATGGTATTCTCAACTTGAGGAAAATCAGACTAGTCAGTGCCAGTTCAAATTTGAAATGTCATTCTTGCTCCACTGAAGTCGAAATATGAAAGCACAGAGGTAATTTTGTTCTCAAGTTTTTTTTACATACCAGTTGAAAACCAGCGGCTTTCATGGGAGATTTTTTTAAAAACAAATCAAACCGATACTGCCTTGTGACTCAAAGTATAGGGCTAGCTTGGTGTTAGTATTTTGGATGATGAAACTGAACGTTATTCAAAGGAAACATGTTTGTTGTTTTAAGCTGCTCAGCTAGCAGAAGAACAATAACATAGTGCGTCATTCCAATAACATAGTGCGTCATTCTATTGGACATGCAATTTGGATCAAACACCTTCGCAAATTTATTGCCTGTTTAGAATAACATCAATCACAAGAAGCTTCCAGGGTTTATGTAAGTAGAAACAGATCTTTATGAAACAGTTTTGCGTGCCAAATTTCAGATGGATACAGTCAGCAGTTTTTTAGTCCATAAGCCTTTATTGGTTTTGTAGATTAAGGCCGAAAATATACTAAGACCGATTTGAAGGCAGCGGACGGAAGGTTGAAGATCGGACATGCCTCAATTACAAATAAAATAGAGAGATGACGGGCATAGTGATCATACTTGCTCCAATGTGCAGCCGCCTGTTCGGAGACAGCCGAATTGTAATGCAACCTGTTGCATTTATCTGTCAAGACGGATGGCCTGGTAACTGGATATGACATTACGGTGATTGCTCGCCAGCGCAGTGGTTGTCGCGGTGAACTGGATATGGTAAAAATATAACTTTGATTGTGTTTTTGATGCCAAATTTAAATTCAGTGCATTGGAAAACCCCCGAGTGCGAAGAATTTGCGATTTTTGGCTTTTTTTTTTTTTAAGAATAAAAATTAATTCCTTTTTTAATTAAGTTAGGGTCCCCAGTATAGGTCATTGTGTTAGTGAGGTGTGCCGATACTTAGAATCTAGGCTAGGCATCGTCTAGAACTCTAGTCTATCATCAACATTGTAAAGGCTGGTTCTGCGTTTCTATTTCAAACTGTCAACATTGTCAAGTTTTGTTCTGCACTATTATTTCAAACAGTGGCTTTGTTTTCATCATCAGAGGAGGAAGCCTTTATTAACACAGTGGAATCTTGACCTGCATTAGATAAAGCTGATAAAATGTATAACAACAGAGATGTTATTGGAAAGCTGTGGATGAAAGTGGTTGAGGAAATTGAATCTGAAGGTAGATTCTAAGTACAATATTGTTTGTTCTCAGTATGTCATTGTTTAGAATAAGGCCCACTGATGCAGTGCTGCTCGCTGACTCATATGAAGGCGACAATTTGACGAGCGCACTATAGTAACTTTTTTCATCCTTCAGCTGCCTTCATTTATTTGGCTGCAGTTGGACAAAGCCAGTATATTTTCGGCCTTACAGTATAGATGTTAATTTTAAATTCCTGTTTATTATAATAATATCTTGCTCATCAGATGAAGGCAGTACAGTTTACATATGGATTTTTTTTCTATCTTTAACTCAAGAACACATGGCAGTAGATGTTTTTATGTATGGCATTTTTCAGGTCACCCAACTTGTTTGAAGTTCTCTGAAGAGTTAACAACCCGAGTGCGGAAACTTCGATGGCAGTGTATTAATTGCAAAAAATGCTCATTCTGTGGCAAGTCAGGAAAAGAGGTAGATTTTATTTTGATGTTGCTGGACAAAGAAATTTAAGTAAGTTTTAACAAAAATGTATGTAGCTATGGTTTGACTTCGAAATGAGTGCTGATTCTGTTGGTCATGGGTTGTAGTGGCCTTTGCTGTTAATTGTAAGATAGGTGTGAAAATAAAGCTGTCCAATTCCTTTTCAGCGAGCAAGTACTCAGATATTGCTAGCTTTGGTAAAGCTTTACAGCATTTTTTAAAAAATATATACTTTTGAAAAATTTGAAAATACGTCCTGTACAATAAGTAACAATTAATGGTGTGCAAATATTAAGTAAAGAAATGGTGGGAAAACGTTCAGTTAGTTCATTTCAAGCTAGATTTTTTTAAACACATAATTTCCAGTGACTTGCATTTGTGACATTTTTCATACTTTATGATGAAATGCATGTTTGAAACACTTGTGAACTTACTACAGTTTCTGCCTGTGTATTATTATAATAATTATATGTTCCATAGTGTGGCAAAGGTCTATTTATAATTTCTTTTTTTCCAGGATGATATGTTATTCTGTGATTTTTGCGATCGAGGCTTCCATATGATCTGCTGTGATCCCCCAATCACCAAACCACCAAAAGGTATGTTCAATTTTTTTGATGCAAGCTAGTGCTCATAACAAGGATGCAGCCCTTCTACCATAACCAGAATTTGAGATGATTCGAGATTCATTCAGGTTAAATGAAGCCTGCTCTCAAATCACAAACATTTCCATAACCAGAAGTCCTTATGGAACATTAAGGATTCTTGCTGGTTTTGAGTGAAATCTGAAATATAAGTAGAAATTCTTTCACTCTCATATTCCTTGCAGTGCAGCAAAGTCATAAAATATAAGAGAATATTGTGGAGATATTGAATACAAAATATTTTGCACATTTTTTGATATGGTTTCCCAAAAAATTTTATCTCAAGGAAAATATTTTTGCAACCTTGTTTGACACTGACTGATAATATTATGGGGCGGGGGCCTGGAAATCATTTTGAAACTGGTGGGGAGGGGGGAGTGATTTTAACCATTACCATTGAATTTGGCATGGTCAAATTAGAGCCCCAAATGAGCAAGAGCCTAGATGGCAGAGGAGCTGCTCCTAAAACGCTCTTGGTTTTCATCGAGGAAAGATATGGCAGCCATATATAGCCCTCTCTGGACCATAAAATGACTCCACGGAAGCCCTTTTGCTGATGAGGGTAGGGAAGCGAAAATGGAGGAAAAATGGGAGTAGGGGCACAGAAGAAGGCACAGAAATCATGGAAAGAGGTCTAGTAGGTGAAACAAACGTGTTGGGGTTGAAAGTCCGATCAAAAGCTTTATGGCTGTTTTTTTAGCGAAAAAAAAATTAAATGCATTTTTCTCAAAATGCGTTTCTTTAGCACAAGTATGCTATCTACTTTTTTATTTATGGAGCAGTTACCATGAAATTTGGCATGAATGTAGAACAAAACAACTTTGGAGTACACTGAAAGTGACCTCACATATTGACACACCCCTAAATTCACTGATGCCCCTTACAGTTTTCCTAGCACCTATATGGGAAAATTGAATCACCAAGATACCTCGTGCCATGAAAGGATTAAGAGGGGGGACTACACCCGGAGGTGAAATTTCTTAACTCTTTCCATGCCAGGGGGGTTTCCACGTTTGTGCCAGGCCATATTTGAATGCATGCATGAAAAAACATATGACCGCAGAAAAATCATCATAACTTTGGTTCTATACATAGGAATTAGCTGTATCATGCATG
>JBCEWB010180311.1:0-10013 GCA_039654565.1 Peronia peronii
TTCTCGTCCGATTCACGTGCGGTAAAAAGCTACTTTCACTTTCAATCTCGTAGATTCTCGGGATATATGGTAACTTAACGTACCTAACGTGTTTCCGGCCAAAAATGAGTTCCAAAACAACCACGTCATTTCCACATATAGCAGGCACATCCGGGGAAAGACGGGGCTTGTGTGTCAGCAGGCGCAAGTGGGCGCATTAACTAGTAATGGGTTAATCAGAAACTGTTGTACTGATTGCAGTCAGTAATGAATGAGAACATGGATGACTTCTGGTCAATCTTGGGCAGATGCATGCAATACATGCACATGAGGATGGATCATCACCAGAGCAAAGTATTTCAACACATCAATCTCACAAAAGTTCTGTATAGCAGAAGCCAAAAGACAACAACGGGAATGTGAATGGAGCAGTTTGGTTGACATATGAAGTCATCACACTATGATTTGGCAATATTTTATGTAACATACCAACAAAGTTGGTATTGTTCAAAAACAGCTTCAATATTTAATTTTCAACTGGCAAACAACATCAAAAACAAGAACAACAAAAGAAACAAAATATAAAACAAGGATGAATAAGGGAATGTTATTATGCAGGCAGTAAAATGAAAGTAGAATTCCATGGTCTCTATTTAATTCTCCATTTTAATAAAAACAAGATGTGTTGCAAATAAATTGGTAATAACAAATAATATTGTAATAAGATGATGGAACACTGCCATGTGCAAATAGAAAAATATCCATTATCTTCGTGTTATTAATGATGCATCATTACATTTTACAAGTTTGACATTCCATCATCATGAGACAGTTGTATATTGCATGCCTGTACAGAACAACATGGCATTAACACATGAAACAACAAACAAAACTATTCTTGTATATATTGATATATGGTATAGATTATACATCTGAGCCCTGTCCACTAGTGCACAGTAGCAAAGAAAATTCATGTAGGGCCTAACAACAGGTACAACGATGAGCACAGCACATTATGATATATTTACGCTTTGTATTTATCAACCAATCACAACAGCCAATAACATTTATTTCAAAAGTAGTGTATCAAATACACCGGTAGACTTAAACTAGGCAGGAGAGTAATGGTAGGCTCAGGAATCCAGGGTCCAAAGGGTTACGGGGAAAACTACAAAAATATACATGTTAAACAAATTCTGGGAGTCACAAGATCACCACAGAAGAAATCATGCATCTCTTTTCATTATTCAGAGAACAGTATATATCTATAATATAATTTATAAATGAGACTAACATACCAGCAACTAAAGGAAACAATTTTCCTTGTATAATGAATGCCATTCTGCTGTTATGTCCAGTAATTGACTGTACTTCTATGTATTTAAATCTTCATTGCCATTACAGCACTGATTCTATTTTTTATGAAATTCTCTATAGCACAAAATTTATGGACTCCTCGCCATACTGTTTGATGCAGATATCATTGTATTAAAATATGACCATGTGGGCAAATCCAGTCATGTTTTCATCAAGCGTTAAATTGTTTGAATGCATCCTAAAAGCAAGGGAGAAAATCTAAATGAATCATGGAACAAGTCCAAGTTCAATTTTCACTGAGTAAATACATGTAAACACATTGTTAAAAATTTGGAGCATTCATCATAAATTTAAAAAGTACTCTAACAAAAAAAAATTCAAAGGTGAAAAGGTATTACTTTCTGATGTTGTCTCACAAAAATGCATGAACTAGCCTGATCAGGTTCACCGAATTACAGTATTATTATCCTGAGGCACATTTCCTCACCAATTTGAGATAAAATGATTGACTCTGGTATGCATTAAAAATGATACATTTTGAAACAAAAATGCTGAAATTAAACAAATTCTTAAAGCTGAACATTGAACACTAATATAAACAAAAGTTACCAATATAAAAAACAAATGCCAAATCTTAGATGTGTGTTAATAACAACTATATAGAAGGTAAAGACAATTATAGTAAAAGCAATCTCATGATCACAGGGCTGGAGTATAATATTAACGCAAGAGCTCAACAAAATAAAAACCAGTTTATTATTGTTAATATTCAATTCAGATGATTTGCTATGAGCAAATCATTACAATCACTACATGTACTTTAGCTTTCATATATGATTATATACATCAAAGAACTGGTAAATTTCATGGGCGACAAAAACAAAAAAAAAAGCAAGAAGAAGAAGAAAATGTCAAATAATTGTGCCATAACAAGATATTAATCAATCTATGATCAGCTGATCCTAACACTTTCTCCTTCAATTAAGCACTTGTCACAACATCACTTCATCCTTGCTGGAAAATATGACTGCAGGCACTATCTTTCTCCAGAACACAGCCCTATTCTTCAAAGAACTAACACATTTTCCTGGCATTGTGGACTAATAAAGCCTCAGCATCATGCTATCAAGTTTAGATTTCAAATTCCTTTTTCCAAGCCTCCAACAGAGCTGTGGTCACATTTGCCCCTCCACATACAACCACCAGAGCTGTCTCCACTTTCTTCAAGTCTCCTGAGGCAACCAGTTGCTCTACAACATTGCTGTAGACAGCAGCCAAGCTTGCTCCACAGGCTGGCTCCACCAGAAATCTATGGTCCTCTGGGAGTTCATAAAGGCACAATAAAATCAATGAATTATCCTTATGGCAAGTGTGAGACATTAAAAAAAGAAAAAGCTTAGCAAGGGTGCACTGATGCTGCAGTCATACATTTTTTTTCCCAGATAATAACTGGTTCACTCTGCCACAGGCTTATATATACAACTTGAAGCATATTGCAATCAACAATAAAGAAGAAACCACTATTTCAGACCCAAGTGATTCTGTATGAGTACTAACAAATAATTATCATTAATATTTTCATGACAGAGGATTTATTTTTGTTCTGACAGTTACAGTTATGTGGTGGAAAGTGAAATAAGCCCTCAAGTTTTACTGACAACAGAACTGATTCTGTTAACTGTTATATTACTGTAGAGTGAATCAGTAAAGAAAACTGTGCAAATATAATTTGCAGACACAATGGAATTAAGTTCTCTATTTAAAGTTTTCAGGGGCCTTACTTCATTACAGTGACTTATTGAAATCTATCACTTTCCACTTCACAATTTTTTACCTTGAAAGAACCCACTGTCATTTACTTCATTTACAAACCAAAAAAAAAAGAAAGAAAGAGATCATGCAAACAAATTAAATCCTTTAGTTCCATTAAATTTCCACGACAAAAGTTCTCGTCTTATAATTTCATGGCCCGAACATATATTTTCCAGCATATACAACACTCAATAAAACATCCTGATAAGTAAACTTGTGCAGGTGCATTACTATACCATGTCCATGAAATGGAAAAATATGTACAGTCGAGTCCGCTTAAATCGAATTTGCCGGGACCAACCTAACAAGTTCAATTAAAGAGAGTTTGTCTTCCAGTTTTAACAGGGGGAGGGGGGGGAGCAATTCTCGAATGACCAATGAGGCACTATTTTATTTTATTCCAGGATTATTTCCCTTTATTAAAAAAATAGCGCTATGGTTCCCGAACTTTGCATTTATCTTAAATTCAAGCCCTCTCGTATGGTTGGATTGCTAGCCTTAGTAATATGGGCTGCGTCGAAAGTAAAAGTAATATAAAGAAAAGTTAGAGCCGTGAAAAGAGCTGTTGATGAGTAGGTTTTAGCCCTGAAAAGGACTGTTAATGCTTTAGTCCAGTTGAGTAAGTTTTATCCCTGAAATAGTTTTAACTCTGAAAACATCATATAGTCTGTGAGGATATAAGCGAGTCAACCGCAAATGAAAAAAAAAAACACAAAAACTAGCACGATGTAGAATCTGGCCTATCCCGTCCCGGTACGAGAACCACCATCATAACACCGGCGCAGCGTAACCTACACACTTCATAATACATGTAGATCTAATTCGTGTACTAGACGACTAGTACATTTACGCATATTACAGTACCTGTACTATAGGTTCTGCTAGGATGCTTGATTATCGATCAATTGTCGGCAGCGCTGGCGCTGATACTCTGTTTATCCCCCCCGTGAACACACGGCCTTCTTACACTGCGTGCGAGGTCCAAGCACGCCGCCGTCTCCTTTGTTTTCAAACCACTGGCATCCGTGTTGGTGGAAACCACGTGGAGATGACGCGGCGCTGACCAGTTCGATTTAAAGGAAACACACGGCGATGGCTTCGATTTATGCGAGAGGCATTTAATAGGTGCAAAGAGGAAAAAAAATCTATTGTTTCGTTTTTATTCGATTTATCAGAAATTCGTTTTATCAGCGTTCGGTCTGAGTGAACTCGACTGTATATCCTTTAGGCATGGAATCTTTTTTATAACACAGAGGGAATGGCTACTTTTAATTCTTCTACTTAAAGTACTCTCTTATTAATATTTTTCTCAGTTTACAATTTGAAAATGACAAGCAAACAAAAAATAATGAATAAATAAATTAATAATATTGCTTTTCACTGTCATTTCTCACCAGAAAATTTCAGACAAGCTTGTACAACTTCTTTATCTGACACCAGACGGTTTATAATGGGAGGCTTGGCTTGCTTGTAGTACTCAAGGCACATGGGAGATACAGTTAGAGAGCCAAGGCTTTTCGCTATGCTGGAGAGGGGAATAATGCAAAATACTCATCGTTTCTTACATTCCCATTATTCACTGATTACTTCCATAATTAATATGAAAAAAAAACATTGTTCATTCAGGATGCAGGTCATAAACAATGCTATCTCTATATAATTTGACTGTGTAACACATAAAGTAAAGAAAGATTATAACTAACAAAGATGATTTTGAAACTACAGGGTGACCCAAAAAAAACAGAACCCATAAAAATTTTATTAAATCCTATAAAGAACCACCAAATTTCTCGAAATTTGCTGGACTTAAACTCAGTCTATGTACATTTATTATCTAAAGTTTCAACTATCTTGATTGTTATATATGAAAGTTACAGTCTTTCAAAAACATGTTCAAAATGGCATCCTCCGTGTTGGAGGCAAACTTGCATATATCACGCAAAAAAAACTACTTATTAAAAAAACAGAATGAAAATGGAACAACAAATAAATTAACAAATGCTGTTAGAACTACATATTGTCACTGCCGAGCACAAACCATGTAACTGCGAAATGGGCAACTTTTACAGGAGAAGGAAAAAACTGTTTTGTGTTCACCAGAAATTGTTCAGAACTTGCTATTTTGTTTTACAGTAAAAAATGTGCACACCTGACAGAAAGTGGTAATACAATTTGATGGAAGCATTTTGATGGCTTTGAAGTGCAGATACATTGTTTGCACTCACTTTTATGTCAACCACATACACGGTTTACCTCCACGCGATGCAGATACGCGATATGCTGGTCAGTTGCAGACCCACTCTATGTAATAATCAGCTAGTTACACAGTATGCAATCTTAGCAGGTCCTATATCAGTCCATGTTGCCATGTTTCAGAGTAGGTTTACACAGCAAAATAAATGCTAATAACATTGTTGATTACTTGATTAGGTCCAGTGTCTCAGTTAGATTTGATTTTTATCACATCAATGCAGTCAAATACACTAGGACAATCTTAAAACAATAGATACCTGACATTAAGGCTATTTTCTTATTCCCTTTTTTTTTTCTTTTTTTTTTTTTAAACCTTGTCGGTATTTCTTCAGTTGTTAAGTTTTATTGTTGAATTAACATGTTTTCATGATGACCAATCCTGGCGATCTTTGTTTCTTTTTATCCTGTACATTTCATTGTTATTTTAAAATACAAAGTCTTTAATCTCTGGTTTGTAATTAAAGCCAATAGGAAGGCTTTTAGCTGCATGTGCAATGTTATTTAGTAGTGCTTGAGCCCTCTCATACTGGTATGGATCTTTATAATAACTGCCAAAAATATAAAATCTTTGTCAGCTTCATAAATATCTTACTCATTTCAATTAGCCTTTGCAAAATTTTTCATAAGCCTCCCGTATAATCAAATTTGAAAGAGGAAAAAAGAAAATGAAAATTTGTCAGTATATGCAGCTATGTTCTGTAAAGTTATGGGCGCTAATCAAACTTATAAATTAAATTTAACTGATGAATTTTGTTTAAAAAAAAAAGACAAAGAAAAAGAAAGAGAAAAAGTAATTAAAAAAGATGGATGAAAAAGGACTTTGTAAATAAGACATGACAGCTATTTAACTGGTACACCTAATTACATACAACAGCCATATGGATCTATTGTCGAAAGCCCCGGTTATATGTCCTAAAATTCATTGTAAGATTTTGTTGTCTTTGTTAAGCAATTGACAAACTGGACTTCAGCCTGACAGGAAGTTTACAAATAGCGCTCATATCATACTTTCCAGAAATTTTGGTTCAGTATTAAAATCTACTGCCGTTGGTTTTCACATTGTACAGAGCGCTGACTTGTTCCGTTTATTGAATGGTGTAATCTTTCTCATGCACCTAGCCTTATTTACATTTTATTATGATGAGCAAAAGAAAGAAACATCTCAGCTGACACGTGGTCAGGAATAACACATCTGAGCTGACACGTGGTCAGGAATAACACCTAATGCACAATGACATGCAGGTTGTTATAAGTGAGGTATGTTTTAGTATGAGAACAAAGAGGGATCAGTGCAGGAGAGAAAAAAGGAGAGGAGAACATGTCAAGACAGAGTTGTTGAAAATAAGAGAGAGCACTTGAATGAAGAGGGCATTTGAACAGTCCAATGTGTTCAAATGTCTGGAAGTTTTTCAACCTCAGCAGGTGACTGACATACAGAAACCATGTAACAGACACAACGAGAGAAACCTACCACCGGACTAGCAAATTCGTACACAGTAAATGATTAACGCGTTGCTTATACTGACATGAATTATGCAGGGAGTAAAATTTCTTTAATTCATTCAAACCATTTTTTCAACGTGCTTTAAAACAACTATGTCAAATAAAAAATGAACAGCAGTAAGATACCAGCGATCGATTGCCTAAGCTTGCGCAGATACACGGTTTACACGGCAGAGATGACGGATAGGCGGTCGTGTGATTAGATCACAGGACAAATTCAGGCATTTCCAATTAATATTTGCAGGAGATATTTACACATATTTTGTAAGACAAGGTGCACTACGATTTGAGCAAAAAAAATGATCTGACCTAATTTTGCAGTCATACGGTTTGCACCCGACAGCAACAATATTTAACATGTCAAAGAAAAACATTTGTTTGCGAGGAACATATTGAGACCTTAAAAAAAATGGTGAGGTGTTAGAATTTCAAGAAATACAAGGCGAATATTAGTGGACAGCAGTATTTTTGAAAGTGGTGACAGTATTTAATCCTGTTATTGGAAATACCCACCTTGTTATTGCTGGTATAGCAACCACTTCACCAGCTGCAATGGCTGCATTATAGGCATTAGCACCATGTGTTTCCATGCCGACAATGGGGACATCCTCCCATCCCACCAGTCTGTGTCCCTGTACTATGCCATTCAGCAGACCACCTCCTCCAACACAAGTGATTACCACATCAGGCTTGACATCCAACTGCTTTGACGCTTCTGTTATTATGCTGGCATGACCTTCCCTGGTATATATTAACATTCGGTGCAATGAACACAAGCTAGCAAATCACACACAGCTGAATAAACTGATAAATACATGTACATGTATCCATATTGTACAAAACACTTAATTCAGTAATCTCTACAAGAACTTTTGTTCCTGTTCTTTCCTTAGAGAAACACACATGCCAAATTAAAGTGGAATATCTGTTTCTATTATATTAAGCACTATAGATGCAATAACAAAAAAACTTTTCCAAGTAACTAGAAGTATTATATTGAATACGCATGTACATAGCTTTTGTGGAAGAAATTGATGGCTGGATTGTTTAAGGTAAACTGGTGAAATTGTCCAAATTTATATGGTCTTAAACCCAACTAAAACCTACCATATATCTGGATGCTCAAATGCTGGAACGTATAATGACCCTGTTGAAAAAAAAAATAATTACACCTCAAAGAAAACTCCTAAGCAGGATTTTAAATAGGGGTTTTTTTTTCATTTTACTAGCCAAATTTTATTCTTATGAGATTCAAATTGTTAAAATGCAATTCTACAACTAAATAAGTAAAGCAGGATTTCTTTTATCAATAAAACTTCCTATCAGCAAATAAGGATGTACATGTAACAGCAATCTTAGTAAGAGAGAGAGAAAGAGGCATGGCTAATTATTTGTTCAATGTGTCAACTTACCAGGCTGTTGGCCAAGCTCTAATGCCAATTTCTTGGACTCATCATAGACATCTCCATGTACTTTCACTTCAGCACCCTGACAAATGAGTTAAGATTTACACGTGTGAAATCTCTTGAAATTATGCAGGCTGCAGTTTTACTTTTCTTCTGATGATTAGGCAATACTCCAATGTTTTGAATCATACTATCAAAATTACCTACTATCAGTTGACATTCAATCTCTCAAAATGTATTACTACATGTACAACAATACATATGTTACTAGCTGGCCTCCCCTTCACAATACAATTAAAACTTTTAGAAGAATAACCATTAAGTGTAAATAATTCACAAAGTCTTCTGAAATGAAATATAAAAAAACATATATTTAAACGTACAAACAGTCTCAATTTATCTGCAACAAAAGTCGGCGTGGTGGTGGGCAAGATAACAGTGCATGGTATGCCAAGTTGATGGGATGCGTAGGCTGCAGCCAAGCCTGCATTTCCTCCTGATGCACAGTAAGTATGCTCACATCTGCCATTCTTTGCTGCCTGAAAAAAACAGATCAGGGACTGAAATCATCTAGACCTACTGAATAGAAAATGTCAATTTTCAGATAAACATGTACATAAAATGTGGCAATATTCATTTCACATGCTGCTTCACTTCTTAAAAGCCTGCTAACACTGAAATTTAATATTCATCTTGATTTCTCACCTTGTTGTCCTCAACTGTGCTTTTTTTTAAAAATGTATACATGCTTTTCTATTAAACTTAACCTATAGGATTCTCCTCATGCACTAAAAGGGTTTTTTGAGATACAAGTTATACAGAAATCAAAAAGGGAAGGGGCTGGAGGGGTGCAGTCGCTATTTAGTAAAAGATAATTCACAAATAAAGTTGGCGCTTGCCTTCTGTATCATGTTTGAAATGCCTCTCAGTTTGAATGAGCCTGGAAGCTGAAGGTTTTCCAGTTTGAGATGAACTTTGAACCCGGCATGTTTTGTCATAGGAAAACTGTACAAGACTGGCGTTTCAGTATAAATTTTATCTTGCACATTTCTTGTCCCAGTTGGTTGGCCATTGTTGCAACTTGAGTCCATTGCTGTTCTGAAATAAATTTTAGAAAAAAAAAAGGGTTAGTCTGAGATTTTGAAAAATCAAGCGCTAGATCTAGATCTAGATCTACATCTGGTTGTTATAATTTGATGGCCTAATGCTGGTTTCATACAGAAAAGAAGATTTAATTAATACTGACTCTATAACTGATTTCACACCTTTTCCAAAAAATGCTCCCATTAGATCTATAAATCATTAACAATAAAGCAAATATTGCAGAACAATCATTAATGACATTGTTGTACCGTGTTGTTAACAGAAGGTCAGCTGCTCGAGACTCAAAACATTGTTGCTATAATTAGTTTGGAGTCATGGCGATACAAACCACAGTCTGCCGATGTTTAGTTAAATTTTTTTAATAAAAAGAGGTATGGCTAGCATAAGATCTATTGCTTATTTCAGACTGGCATCGTTTACTGCCTATCTGTCATCAATGCACGTGTCATTTGTTTACATGTCAGGTTGAAGGTCGTTCCACCCAATTTCCGAAAGGCTGGCGAATATTGAGACACGTGTCCCAATATTTGGATTGGAATAAAGGGACACATGTCCGAATAGCGGATTCGAGTTATAGGGACACGTGTCCGAATATTGGACTAGTTATATTCGGACACGCAAAATAGTAATAGAAATAGA